>DWCF01007247.1:0-10981 GCA_018230265.1 Delias oraia | reverse complement strand
GTCTTCCTAATGGGATGTCGTAAGAGGCGACTAATGGACACTTCACCGGAGGGTGGGCAGCAGCGCCCTTTCGAGTATAGTAGATGTTTCTGCGATCACCAACCCGCCTGCCAAGCGTGGTGATTAAGGCAAATAACCCCTCTATGAATAGCGTAAGACTATACCGTTCCAATGGTGTAAAAAGCCGGCAACACAACCAAAGCGCGGATTGAAGCGCTGATGTCTATGGGCGGTGGTAATCTCTTACCATACAGAAAACCCGCCTATTCCGATGCGCACACTACAATAAAAAAGCCATATGTTAAACTGAGTACATATACCTACTCCGAAACAAATCTTACGCTCAATCAGAAGCGTATCCGTTTTATTTCTATAGAAACTCAAGGTAATTTGTGTCTCTTAAGAAAACTGTAACCATTTCCTATACAACAAGCTCTTACTCTGGTATAAGTACAAGTATTAAGTAGGTAAGCTTCGAATCATTGCCGGCGAGTATTATTTCATGATATTCATAAAAAATATATAAAACCTCTTTATATTACGTTCAGACGCACGTGATAATGACAATGTACAATAAAGTTGCTGAAAATAACAGCTGTCAGAGACACTATGCCAGATACAGTTGGCATGCGACCCAGTTAATTAATTATGTTATGTAAGTAATAAATACTTTTAAATACGTATAATTAATATAACGTTTACGAAATGGATACACCTGTACTAATATTGGGCCGACTCGTCCGAAGTGATACCACGGCACAGATTACTCAGCGTGAAACGGTACTTGTACCGTGTTTCGGTGAGTGGCTGAGAATATCGGAGGCCCTTAAAAATGCCACTTAAGTGGTGTAAAAATCCAGCAACGCAAACAATGCTTGGACTGTTGCGCGGTTATTTATGGGCGGCGGTGTTCTCTTACCGTTTAGGAGCCTCGCCGCACCTACTCTGTTGTCTGCTATATCATAAAAAATATTCAGAAATGGACCATCACGTATTTTCAGTGGATATTCAATTCAAAGACAATTTTTTACATTTTATGATATCAGTACAAATATTTTACATAGCCTTAAGTTACTCGAAACAAAACGCTACGTCATAGTTATGTGAGCGAGCAAGTGATATTGTATAGAGGACCGTTATATGCCAACAAAGGCCGTACGCGATTTATTTAAATTCAGGATTGCGTTATACAATGATTATGGAGGTCAGTGCGCCGACGACAACTAGCCGACTTTAAGAAAATATTTATCTATAGTAGTGATCCCGGCAGACGTCGGCCTGCCCGGTACGCTATTAATCGGCTCCAACCAAACCCGATACGTTAAAAACATATTATAACATAAACCAATACAAAGAAGGCAAAGATGCATTATCTTCTGCACAAACACCAACTGGTACCTTTTAAACTAGAAAACATAAACGAACCAACCATTGTTCATTTGGCGATAAAAAAATTTATATCCTATTCAGGCTTCTTGTTGGTTTTTCTCTTAGAGGTATATCTTCCGAACCAATGGGTAGCTTTACTATAGTAAATTGCCTTATAATTTTGTACTTTTGTACTTGAATAAATGCTTTTAGAGTTTGGGTATAACCTCTATTTTTGTAGTCGCATAAAAGTAGCCATCCTTCTCCTGGTTTTAAGCTACCTCCTCACCTTTACTTCACTAATTTTCCAAATCGGTAAAATCTACTTCTCTTATCCCGAGCAGATATAATAAATTGTAATTTTATTACAAAAACCACTCTATATAAAAGAAAGTGAAAAGAATATTCAATACCAACAAGATTATGTAACATTATAAGCACCTTTCACGCTACTTTCAATTTTGATAAGCAATTAGATAATACGCATTAAGAAATTATCAGTTGCTATCATTATTGAAGCGTTTCATTTGCATAAAGTTAACATACCGAGTAAATTTCTCGCTAGTCAAGACGTAATAACAATAAATCGTCCTTGTAATGTCATTATCATGATATGAATCGAAAAAAGATATCAAAAATATGAATCGAGATACCCGTAATGCGAAAATTCTATAGAAAATTATATTCATTAAGTCCAGATGAAAAACAGGATAACATATTGTCGCATTTGAGGTGTCTCACTCAAAACTATCAAAAAAACCGAAGAGGACTTTATATTCATTGATTATTCTAAGATTTTTTTGGCTCTGTTCCAATCTGATTTTGGTGAACGAGGTGTCAAATGTGGCTGCATTTTTTCTGATTTTTAAACGTAACTTTTCAGAATACTGAAAGAATATTACCAAATTTTATGCGTCCATAGTGTCTCGATAACATAGAAATTTAGTGGAAAATTTAACTTCAACATTCAAAAGAGTGATCTATTTATAGTATGTCGGTTCATTTTTATGTAGTAACTTATTGTTTAAGGTAGTAGCTGTATTTCCAAAAAAAAAAACTTACTTTTTACTTAAATCCCAATAATAATTATAATTAACTACCTAATCCGGCAAATTACTTTGCCATTTAAATTATGAAATTTAGATATATGCTGCGCGGATATTTTATATGCATTATAGACCTCTAAAACTTTTCTCTCAAACCTCAATCATATCTCTAATCGTTAAGACAGCGTTTATAAGAAACATTACCGGTCGACTGTTTTTGTTACGACTTTACAAATTTACATATAATATGTTACTCAAAATTAACGTAGCTTTCTATTGGTGAATGATTTTTCTAAAGCGGTTCAGTAGATCCAGAGACAAACTCCTCTCCCACTCCTTAAGACGTTACTAACACACAAACCTCTCTATAATATTAGTATAAATGTAGAATTCGTGAAAAAACCAACCACATATATCCACAACTGTAACAGAACACCGAAATTAATAAGGCACCGTTCTTTAGTTAAAAGCGCTATTGTGGTCTCGGTCATTAACACAGCCCGCATGTCTTATCTTTCTTCGGCTCACTTAAGTAAAATTTGTTATACCAAAATTAAATTACAATCCTATGTTACGAAAAAGATCGTAGCATAGAGTTTTTAAGAATCACTATCGGTCGGAATTAATTTTAATATAAACACGTGAAATAAAAATAAAAATTTAATTTAAATGTTCTTCTGATACCTGGGCGTATACGTGAATTAAATGATTAACTATATGGATATAGTGGTGGGTCTACTATATGGTAGAACACCGCCGCCCATGAACAACCGCGCCATATTCGGCTCATTGGTTGTGTTGCCGGCTTTTTACGCCGCTTAAGCGGTACTTTTTTTTTGGGCCTGCAATATGCTCACTCACTCTGCGAAAAACAGTACAAGTACCGTACCAGCATATGCTTCAGCATGGCTCTACCACGGGTAAGACAGTATTAAAACACTCGACTAGCCACTGTCATGCCCTTCTATACACCGTATAAATTATAAACTTAACAAATTTTTATTTCCATATGGGTTCTCAATATCTCTAGTTTCATGGTTGGCTTATAAGACCACTTATCTACGAAGCTCAAAAAATCCTATAATTAATATAAATGTATAATAATAATGTAATTTTAAAAATATATTTTCGGTATTTTTGAACGTAACATAGCATTCACTAGTGGAAAGGCATAAACGAATTGAATGTTAGAATCACGTTGAATTGTTACAAAATACGATTTACATACGAAGCGCATACAAAATGAATAAAATATCAATTAAACTAGCTGTATGTTAGTTAGCGCCGGCTCGTGGCAATCCTATTGCCCTCTCGAGACAGACTCGGTACCACAAATTGCTCTTACAATTAATTACACGGATAACGTAAACTGCTGACCAACACTAATTCGAGACAGAGTTTTTATTCGTTGCTTTATAAATTCCCGATACGGACAAATAAAATGCCTCATTGTCGTTATTCTTTTGGATAATAACATTTACTAATTTAAAAAAAAATCATGATGATGATGATATTAATTTTCTATCAGATATATAAAGTATTTGAATGATATATATAGGTTTAATTCACATAGTAATAAATAGAGATAACTCTTACTTCACACATCTGCAGTTGAAACAATCTTCTCTCCTTTTCCATTTCATCTGCTATCTCTGCCGGGGTCACTTCACTGCGAATGAGGCCAGCTTCCTTCGCCTGCGACTTTTTCTCTTTTTCAATCTTCAGGTACTTCGACTCGTAGTCTTTGGAGGCTTTGTCGAACGGCCTTTTAAGGTCACCCCTTACACCTCGCAGGTCACCCTTCAATAGGCTGTCTATCGGAAACATCACTATGTTGTTTATGTTCTGCATCTGTGGACAAAGTTTGTGAAACTGATTATTCGAACTTAATGCACTAAAATAGAGGAATATTTTATAATTTAACCGAACTTGGTTTTTATCATACATATTTTTTAATAATACCGGCACAAAAGTGAATGACATAGAAACGAGATTATTTAAATGTCTAATGTCATTGGGTTATTTCGCCGGTACATCTCATCTTAGTTTAGAACCGGTGGTAGACTGATTTTGACGTTCAATTGCATTTCTGTATTTATATTGAATAAAGTTGTTTCATTTAATTTCATTACTTTCTCTCGTTTTATGTAGAAATGAGATGTCTCTTTCACAAAGATATAAAAAAATTGACGTAATCCTGAGAGGCTCGTATCCACGAAGCAAGACGTATCGGGTTCGATCTCCGGTCCGAAAGTAAATTAATATTCGGTCCCTGAAGTTGATCTCAAGTTGTTGAGAGTTGAGTGGAAATTTCTCACAGTACGCGCGCCGGAACGGGGGATATGTTTCATACATGCAATACGTCCGTATTAAAAGAATATCTAAAGAGTTTTTTTATATATTAAAGAACAAATTTAGATCCGCATGACTAATACTACAAGTAGCAAATGACTCTATTTAGATGTCAATTCATAGGAATCCAATTTAGCTTCACACGCGTTAACATAAGATAAACAAACAAACACTCTAATCTGTTTATATCTATTGTTTTGCAAATATTACAACATCCAAATGATAGATAAGCCTACGAAGTGAGAGTGTTGAGTTCGATCTCCGGTGAGATAAGAAAAAAAATAATTTATTTAGTTTTTGGATGGGCTTGACTGTGGCCGGTCGAGTGTCTTAATATTGTCACAGCCGTAGGAGAGCTATTCTGATGCGTATGCTGACGCACAAATTGTATTGGCTCGCCCGAAGTTATACCACGGGCTCACAGAATACTCAGCGTGAAATGGTAGTTGTACTTGTATCGGTGCTTCTACTGTGTTTCGCTGAATACGTAACAATATCAGTTCTTATAAAGTGTTCTCTTACCATATAGGAGACCCACCTGCTCCGTTGTCAGCTATAGGTACCATAAAAAATGACGTAAATGATTATAGTTCTAAAAAGTTTGGAGCAATAACTCCGGATATATGGTAATACTAGAACTTTTGTGGGTATATTACTATTGAGTCGCATCTATATAGCATACAGAGAACTAGAATTAAATAATTATAGTCTATGCATTTGATTCACGTTTTACGGGTCATTGCTAACGCAGCTCATTGCATACGAGTACGCCTATAAATTCTCATTGCCATCAAAGTATATATTAGATACTATATCTATGTAGACTATATACTATAGTTGCGGGATTAATTAAAGTCAAAGATATTTTTCACCTATAAACCTTTTAAAAAATAAAGTTCTATACTTAACGCACACGCCCAGATCTGTTAAGAACAGTCAAGCAACTCATATTGGTTTTTTCTTAATATATAGCGGACAACGGAGCAAGTGTTGTATGGTAAGAGAACACCGCCGCCCATGGGCCATTTTTAAGAGCCTCTAATATCTTCACTCATTCAGCGAAACATAATAGAAGTACCGTTACAAGTAAAACTACCATTTCACACTGAGTATTCTGTGAGCCCGTGGTATCACTTCGGACGAGCCGGCCCAATTAGTGCGCCAGCATTTGCTATAGCATGGCTCTTCCATGGGTGCGACTGCATTACAATCTCCCGGCCAAGCCCTTCCAGGGACCGAATAAATTATAATTTGTCCGGACTGGGATTAGAACCTTTAGCTTCAATGTAGACTTCTAAAACCATTTAGCTACGAAGCTCGTTGGTTAATTTATTACGCTATAAGTTAACAATCTTAACAATCTATGAGTTAATTAATATTAGGAACTACAGTTTTAAAGTCCAAATACCAGTCGACAGTGTCGTTCAAGAATCGTTCTACTCTGTACGACCTATATCTCTCTTAATATAAGATCTTACTTATTTAATGTCAGTTCTTGTACACACTTTACATAGAAATAGTCTATCAAAATGCTATGAAGCAATCTCAGAGGTTGAGATATGCCGCACCGGCACAGGCGGAATTCTCGTTGAGTTGCGCAATCCATTGGGAGCTGAGCCATTCTAATATTGCACTGTAATATTTTGAGCGATTCTGTAGCGAATCTGTTATGGTTTTGTATCTTGCGTTTCTTACATTTTTATGTTGTAATATTTATGGTATAGCGGGCAACGGTGCAGGCGGGTCTCCCCTCTGTGGCAAGAGATCACCGCAGTCAATGGACAACCGCTCCACAATCCGCGATTTTGTTGTGTTACCGGCTTTTCACGACGTCAAGCGATATAATTTCAAAGGCCGCTGATATCCTCACGAAACAGTACAAGTATTTTTTCACGGCGACATTTCTGGGAGTTCGTGGTATAACTTCGGATGAGCTGGTCCAATTGATGCGTCAGCATGGCTCTACCACGGACAAGACAGTGTTAGAACACTCGCCCGGCTACTGTCAGCCCTTACAAAGACTTAATAAATTGTATTTTTTTTTTCAGGCCAGGGTTCGAACGCGGTACTACACAATAGTTTACAAGATTTTGGCTACACTTTAGTTGGAAAATGACATTACATATAATAACCCATTTCATACTAAGCAATGTTTACAATTATTTATGTATATTGTACCTAAAGTTAAAGATAATTAAAGTCACTGGTTTCGATTTCCGTTACGATATGAATAGAACGCAATTGCGATTAACCTGTTAATTAAGCGAACGGCGTTTCAAATTACATAACACTAATGAAGGTCGGGGTACAGTAGCCAGGAAGGGTTTCATTGTAAACTGTCCCTCGGGCTCCTTACGAGTGACGTATCGCTTCAATGATTTTACAATGGCCCCTCCGATCAACTTTCCACTTAACGAACACTGCTACTAGTCGCTACTTGAAGAAATTATTCTACAAGTTATAGCTTGTTAGGTATACATAATACAGATCCTTAAGAGCCTCGTGGCCTCGATGTGAATAAAAAATTATAAATCATATTCCATCTTTGGAAAAGCTTGAAAGTGGCCGAGCAACCTAACACTGTCTTTACTCTTATCCGAGGGAGAGATATGTCGGGCTTGTACATAGTGATACCACGTGCTCACAGGATACCAGCGTAAAATGATACTTGTACTGTTTAGCTAAGTGAGTGAGGATACCGAAAACAATCCGGCCACACAAAAAATTTTGCGATTTGTGGCGCAGATATCTTTAGGAAGCGGTATTTTTATTCTATAGTGGTAAGAGAACAACGCCGCCCATGTACAACCGCGTCACGCGTACATTGGTTGTGTTGCCAGCTTTTTTGTCAGGTACATTTTAGGGCCTCCGATATCTTCACTCACTTTGCGGAACACAGTACAAGAACCGCTTCAGGCTGAGTATTCTGTGAGCCCGTATCACTTCGTACGAGCCGACCCCATTAGTGTGTCAGCATGTCTCTCCCATGGGTACGACATTATTAAGACACTCGCCCAGCCACTGTCAAGACCAACAACAAAAAAATATTAAAAGGTGACGCTCTAAAGCTATTGGCGACATTTAACAAATTACTTCAATAACTGATCATTTTTAAATAATACGTCATCATTGTTGGACTTATTGTGTTCTTTATTTATCCAAGGTCTTATAGCTTCAACAAAACAAAGATCTTGATATATGGAAGACTAGAGGCACTAGAACAAGAGGGTGATCATATGATAGACGGGCAGATGGAATAGTAGCTTGGCAGATGGCTAGAAATAGCTTGCTTTGCAACATGAAGAAGGCTTTTACCCCAGGAATTTCATAAAATATAAGCATTAAAAATTGATAAACATTTCTGTATGTACAATTTTAGTACATGCGGAATAAAATAAACGTTATTATTACATGAAGATTTCAATTATAAATAAACCTTCAGTCAAAATAACACGGCCAGCTTTTTACGCCGATGTAGCGGTATTACTACAAGAGCCTCGGATACCATAACTCATTCAGCGAAACAAAGTTCAAGTACTGTTGCACGTTGAGTATTCTGCGAATCCGTGGTATTACTTCTGAGGAGCCAGCCCAATAAGTGCGTCAGCATATGCTTCAACATGGCTGTCCCACGGGTGCGACAGTATTAAGACACTCGCCCGGCCACAATCAAGACTTTCCAAAGAGCGAATAAATTATAAATTAAATTAGAAAAAATTATTCGGACCGGGGTTCAAACTCGATGCTCCTCGCTGAGTGGCTTATAAGATCACTTAGCTACGAGGCGTCAAAATGTTATAATAGTAGACGCTACTATATATCGCCATACAATAAATTATTTCTCGCGTATATCCGACGATCTTTTGACGTTGATCATGAATTGATAAAAATGGTGTAACCACTTTATGAAGCAACAATTCACAACCGTGGACAATAAATTTATCATCATCATCATTTCAGCCGTAAGACGTCCACTGCTGGACGTCCCTTTGACTTCCATGAATACCTGTTGTAGGCGACCTGCATCTTAATTTAAAATTATCTTTATTTAAATTCAGTTTAAATTAAAAAATTAAAAATTAAAAAATTAAATTAAAAAAAATTAAAACAGCTTTAAAACACATCAGTTACAATTGATTACTGTTTTTATCGCTCCTAACCCAATCATTATAATACGGTTGAAACTGTGAAGAATCGTTTCACTTGAAAAAAATTCACAATAAAATTCTATGGTAGCCTAGAGTGTAGACTATAGAAGATTGATTCGATATGGATCCTCTTCATAGCTTACAATAGACAATAGAATATTGTATTGCTTTGTCTTTAGTTCTAAGATAAAAGAAAATCGTTAATTTGTACATCTCGTATCGTACAAAGTATATTTGTATTTTATTTGTGGGAATTCCATTTTGAACGACAGATATTCGTTACTCCTTCGCGCAAATTTCACAATTATATTGCTCATACTTAAGAATAACACGTGCTATAATTTATAATTATCTAATACGTCAAATGTATTATACAAATAGGGGATATATATTAAAACGCCAATAATGTGTGCAGGAATTACAACATCCTTACGTCGTACGCACTGCGGATTCATTTGATTATAGAAAAAAATAATGTTCTTTACAGAACATATCGCGACAGCGATGTTTAAATGTTTCAGTTATGTTACAATAAGCGTTCTTTTTTAACAAAACTATTGATATGCCGTACTTATCGGCTGCTATATTTTATGACAAAACAATGTTTGCCGCGGTCAGCTAGTGTTAACAATAATATTAAATATATGAACGTTCAGCACGAAACATTGATAAACATTTTTTTAAATTTGCGTTCAGTTGTTTTCAATTTGTTATCACTTATCACTTCTTAGTAATATTTTTTTATAGTATAGCGGAAAACGCCACCCGTGGACAAGCGCACCACATCCCGCGCATTCGTTGTAATGCTGGCTTTATACGCCATTTAAGAGGCATTTTTAAGGGCCTCCGATATCATCACTCGCTCAGCGAAACACAGTAGAGGCACCGTTTTAAGTACAACTGAAACTATATCACGCTGAGTATTCTGTGGGCTCGTGGTATCACTTTCGGTAGAGCCGGCTCAATTAGTGCGTCCGCATTTGCTACAGCATGGCTCTCTCACGGGTGTGACAGTATTAAGACACTCGCCCGACCACTGTCAAGCCCTTCCAGAGACCAAATAATTATAAATTATTCGGTCATGGTAGACCTATTAAACCACATAGTTATGAGGCTCTCAAAAATTATAACATTAATTGTACATTTTTGATAGACTATAAATTCAACATCAATAAGTTTTATTATTAAAAAGGCACCAAAGACACTTCAATTTCTTCACATTCCTTCAAGTGGTTACACTCAATGGCCCGGTAATCGAACCCCAGACAACATGAATGTAAGGCGCGTGACCATTTCGAATACAGAACCAGCTCCAAAGGCGGAACATAAAGCTAGAGTTAATTTGCATTCATGAGTCACCACATGACACATTGAAATCATTACATTTTACTTTATGTATTCTATTATTTAACGTTTTTTGTTAAAAGTTTAGCTAAGTGCTGTGTCATATCTTATTACGTCTGAGAATAATATATTTTGATAATTAAAATGTCAATTTTGGACGTGAGTTTAACTAAACATTTACTTATAAACGTTGGTTAATTTTTTTTATCAAAATCGGTAGGCAATCAGCCCAAGTTTTGGTAGCTTTCTGAGAAGGCTCACCTAGGATAAGCGGTACTACGCCCATGGCCACCACCCGCACCTGATAGGTCGTGGATGCGCTGCCAGATTTTTAGGGATGGGACCGCACTTTTTATGAAGGTCACATAGTTTGGAAATACAGGCAGCTGATTCTATAGGGTGCACAATATGCCTTAAAAATAGCACAGTTATGGCATGACAACGCGAGCAGGCTTAAATAGAAGAACCTGTTTTATACTATGTTGCATTAATTTTCAATATGTATATCATGCATTTAATATAATGTTTTTAATTATATTTGTTTGCATTAATTCCACACATCTTAGTATTCAATATATAGATATATGATACAATTATCAAGTATTTTAAAAAGAAATCCTTGCTTGGTATAGGTTTAGGTATATTATCTTCACCATGATTTCAGGCTAAAGCTTCAAAAAATGTCTTAAACATTCCAACTCTCTCTGACGTGAATTTATTGTT
>DWCF01007246.1:0-10983 GCA_018230265.1 Delias oraia | reverse complement strand
TCAAGATCGCAGCGGGTGGGCGTCTTTGGGGGAGGCCTATATCCAGCAGTGGATTTAGATGGGCTGATGATGATGAATCTGGTTATTGCACAATTACTCTATCTTGATTGGAAAAACCTTATTCATAGCGAAAATAACTTATAGTTTTATAAACTACGCAAAAAACTTTCGCGATAATGAACCGATTTCATCTAATTGCATACAATTACAACACTTACACTATTCATTACAATAAATGGTGGTTGTAACCATCAATTACTAGTAATGCCATCAAACCGTTAGAATTTGAACACCTGCAATCAAGCTTAACAATTAATATAATAAACATAATCTTTGGTATAATATGGTATGGTAATTGCTTAATCTTATACATATGCTAAACAGACTACACCTTAATTACCGAAATATTAGGGATAATACGGCCTTCTATTAGGAAGATACTAATATTATTTTACAAAAACACATTGCTTGCGTAAGTTTATCTTTAAATATTATATTATTATAGATACAGAATTTCGTTTATACATTACAACAAGATTATAATAAATTGCAAGATGTAGCAGAATCCTACAAGCTTCAATTTTGAAATTACACCATTGCGAGTGGTATGTTCTGAAAAATGCGGTCACAAATCGAGACTAGTCCGATTTAGCGACAAGATCTTGTTAAGTCACTCAGCGATATCAAATACCGCATTTACACTCTTGTCCTTGTAGTAGTGTCACAGGGTTGGCAAGCATGTAAATGTAGTAATAGATTTAAAACAATACAATTTGAATAGGGTAATAATAGGGTATTTTTGGTGTGATTTTTGTAAAATTTTGTAATATATTAAATCAATATATTTACAATTTAAATGATGTCTGTATGTACAGTAATGTTAAATGCCAAGTTTACAGGTGTCTTATTAGATACGAACGTTTTTTGTTATCAATTAGTCAGAATGTATCTAATATTAAAATTTCTTTTAATTAAGTACCATTATTAATATACACCTGTCAACAATCAAATAAAGCAACGAAAGACTATTGTATTGAATTTAATCCTAACATTTTATGTTTTATGGTAATAAATAAAATAACTCAATTTAAAAACTTTGAAATGTTTTGTAGATTTGGTCAGGTTGTCCGGCTGCTCTCGGAAATTATTGTTAAAGAAGTTTTTACTAAAAATAGTACATAAGAATTAAGATAGAGATACGGTGTACATCTGAAACATTTATTAATCTTTTCCGGTATTCGAACCTAATACGCCCGGACACGTACTATGTAAACCTTACCATTATAATCATAAGTCTATTAAAAAGTTGCGGGTTTAGGTCAATGTAGTTTTCTATGTACTAAAAACAACACTAAATAATTACTAGATCTATTAGAGTTTGCATTACTTTAAAAAAATTGTATGCAATTTACGATCAGTGTTTGTCACGATAAACAAAAATTTCAACGGCATACCTCGTTGAGGAGATATCAATCCACACCGCTTAATTACTTCTTACGAAACGCACTTATTCGTGGGAAATCATAAGTGGTTTTTTCATGGTTATAACTTGTATCCATTGAAGTGTGTGATTGACAAGTATTTTAAAAAGTGATACTTACACGAAGTTCTCTGCTTTCGTGAAACATTTTCACAATAATATTAGGTCATTGATAGGATACAAAGTAAAAAGTTATATGAACTTTTGTTTTAACTACAGCTGCTAGTAGACATTTTATTTCTATTGTATATTGTATAGCAACGGAGCAGGTGTGTCGCTATAATAAGAGATCACTCGTGATCTATTGTGCTTCAGTTGTGTTGCCGGTTTTTACTCCACTTGAGCAGTACTATTTCACTCAGCGGAACATAGTATAACAGACACATACATAGTATTCGTGAGCCCTCGATATCACTTCGAGTCAGCACAATTACTGCATCAGCATGTCTTTAAGACAGTGATAAGACATTCTCCCGGCAACTGTCAAGCCCTTCCAAAAATTGAATAAATTACACATTTCTATTCAGACCGGTGTTCGTACCCGGGACTCCTGACTTTATATTAGCTTTATTTAGCTTGACTTTATTTAGCATATAAGCGGCCACGAGGTTCTTAAAAATAAATTAGTTCTATTTTTATACGTCATAAATTTAATTTAATTACAAATCACTGTCGTTATCTATTGAAGGGATTTGTAAGTTAATCATATCCTAAAAAATTAACTTTTTCATTGAATTGTTTTGACAAATTTTCCTATTTTGTAAAATCGCAGCAAACAGCATAGCCATCGGTTGCCATCAATTTGTTACAAAGGCGTCTCTGACATTCTCCGATGTTATCCGTTGTAATTATCTGATCGCAATTTGATAAAGTGCTTGGCAGTTTGTTTATTGAAGACTATAGTGTGTCAAATATACACGTGTATTAGCTTTTTTATTATATTACGAACAATGGAGCTAGCTAATAGAGGTTGGAAGTGATCACCATCGCTCATTTCTTAAATGACAATAAGGGAGGCGATCGACAGGAGGCTCACTTAGGATAAGCGATCCTTCGCCCATGGACACTCCCAGCCCTTGATGGGCCGCGGGCGCATTACCGGCCTTTTACGTAGAGGTATGTTACGCTCTCTTTACCAACCATACTCTGAATTTAAATTTTTTAATTGTGATATATTTTTACGCAGTGTTATTCATTGGGCGCTCAATATCCTCAATCACTGAGTGAAACTATTTCACGTTTGTACATATTCTGTGAGGCCGTGGTATCGCTCCGAATCTGACGGCACAATTAGTGCGTCAACAAAACCTACGGTGTAGCTCAGCCACAAGAGAACTTTAATGTTTTTCATTCTATTTATGTACTTAAATTAAATTAAATTGCATGTTATTTCAATTCAAGAAATATACTATATTTATTAGGTTTATAATACGTATTATTACTTTGAATTAGCTTTACACGTACGTGAAGTATCTATAATTTATTGTTACAAACAGAGAATCAAATAATTTATGGTAGTTAGTGCGAACTCTGTTCCCAACTTACTTACCGACATCTAATTCTAACATAGAGTTCGAGTTCTATACATGCGTTATACTTTATATACTTACTCTCAACTTTAAGGCCGTGACATAAACAGCATGAAACAATCCTTACATATTTATCAGTCAAATAAAAAAAAATATTAATTTAAATTATCACATGTATAACGGAGAATTTTCTGAGGAGCTGTTTGGATTAATACCTGCAGCTGAATTTAATTATCGAACATCAAGGCAGAATACAAAGTTTCATCCATATTATCTCGACGTTTTTCCTTCCACAGCTGAGCATTTTTAAGGCATTTTGGGCCCCACACCACCGCCTGCAAATTTATTTCTAAATCAATACGACTTGGAACCTTCAAAAAGAGCTACTCTATTCTTAAAAGGATGAGAACGCACCCGCGGTTTTGCAAAGAATGCGGGTGTTCATTCATTCTTTTTTTTAAATTCATAAGCATTTATTTAAATGAAAAGGGCTTCATAATTTTAACAAATCGATGTATGTTTATTAGTAAAACTACCAGCGGTTCGGAAGATATACCTCTTCGAGTAGAACTAATAAGAAACTCATAGTGTTTCATTTTTTTATTGTCAAATTTACAATAGGGGGTTTATTTATAAGCTATTGGCTAGTTTAGGTACCGACCGATGATCCTTGTGCAGAAGTTTCCATGCATCTTTGTCTTCTATGTAGTGTTGCCCAAATGCAAGACTAAGACCAGACTTAGCCAGTCCTGGTTTTGGTCTTGCGCCAGTAGACCTGGTCTTGCGCTCCAAGTCTTGGTCTTGATTTGCAAGTCCGACTGCAAGACTCTAGCGTCTTGCGTCTGAATTTGGGCAACACTACTTCTATGTATGGGTAATATTATAATTAATTAAGCTTTCAGCTTAAATTAAGTTTTCTTAGCTGAAGTACTTTTTATAAGATTCTTTAATTGAAAGGCCTGAGTCCTGCTCGATTGCCATTGTTTTCTAGAAAAAATGAATCTATTATATAGAAAATCCCATGTCTCGGTATATCGGTTCGTATAACTCTCTGAATAGTGATTTGTATTTGATAGATATGAGAATAAGTCGTAAAGTTTGTGTTATCTTTTATCCTCACTCAAATTTTGCCTCAGCATATAAAGTTCATAAGTAAAGATGTTTAGTATTAGTTGAAATCGTTATTAATACAGCCACTGTTGTGTAACCCCCAATATTTGCTTCAATAATGCCTTCATTAACAATTATTATGTGTAAACACTGCTAACGCAATTAGAAACGAGGCAGTTTGCCTCTGCAATTTCTTTAATAAAAATAGTCTTCATACAAGTATAACTTCAATCGAAATAACCTATCTCTGCTTTTATATTAGAAATTTGTGGTTTATATTTCTTATAATTAGTGGATAAATTTTTATGATCTTAAAAATGAAAAATTTCTATACAAGGCATAATTTGCTGACTTTAAGTTGCGTTTGAGAATATGTAATTTAATTATAACAATAATTTATTACTAATAGCTAAAATAAACTGGGAAAACTGCCAGTAAGAATGTGTTAGTACAGTAGATTATGATGTGAATAATTACTTTGTTTACTCTGTATTTAGTGCTAATATATATGGCCATATCAGCATAAAGACGCTGTCTTTTTCTTCTTCTTGGTGACAGTAAGAGATCGTAATACTATTGTTTATTGCATATTGGGAAACTGGTAAACTAACACATACCAATTTTTTAGGCCAATACCAAGAAACTTTAACATTTTAAAAAATTATGTATATTTTTTACAGTATGTAACATTTTCTTATTCACTTATAGTTTTCTCGTGAATAGTGTGAATAAATATTTAAATTTCTCCTACTGAGTTACAGGCTGTCGGGGTAACTCTTTGTGATACGTTTTCACCAGACACCCTTTATAAACAGCTTTGCAGATAGGTATATCTGTGTATAGTTCAGAGGACATTTGTTTTTAGATGTCTTTCCTGTTTTGTATAATGTTATATAAGCCATAATTTTATTGGTTTAATCTTATTCCCGGTTAATATAACGTTATTATAATTGATTTAGTTTAATTGCTAATTAGTTAAAGTCAAGTGTATCCTTAAGTTTTTTTAATTCTATAATGGATAACGGAGAAGGTGGGTCTCCTATATGGTAAGAGAACCCTACCGCCCGTGAACAACTCGACATAGTCCGCGCATTGGTTGTGTTGCCGGCTTTTTACGCCGTTTACGCGGCACTTTCATCCAAATATTTAGAGAAACATTTATGTATATGAGATCTTACAATAAAAAATTTCTTGTTAAGTTGGCATAGAATAATAAATAAAAACGTGCTCAACAAAACCAATTATGCCTGAACACGCCTCGACTATTTTATAGAATATTAAACATGTTTTTAATAAAATAATAGAAATGCAATTCTGAGTTAGTTGCATTATTCTCTTACATGAAATATTCAATTTATTAAAAACAAAAACTTTCCAGCACTGATACGGGGTTATAAAGAATATTATTATATTCACTGAAACAACATTATTTGATCTTTACAATTTATTTTGCACGTTTTTGTTCCCTACATGTTCATCGCACATGTCCGGTCCCATAATGAGATCGCTGAAATGCACTTGTGTAAGTAAACAAATAAAATATGCTTCACAACCAAATGTGGTATTAAAATTATTAGGGTAAACTTTTTATGTGTTAAGTTTAGGCGGTGTGAAGCAAATAAGACAATAACTTACAAAATATTTCCATACAAATAATTTTCATTTTAAATTTAAATTTCATTTCAATAATTGTCATTGATGAATGTACCCTTATCTAAATTTTTAGTGTAACAAAAATATAACGATTTTCTGTATCACAAATAAAACATTATAAAATTATTTTTATAAAGAGTAATAGTTTTTCCATTTTAATGTTTAATTTAATAATATTAATAACACTTTAACAAGCTTTTTAAATATTATATACATACTGCCACTATAACTTGGTATAATATAAAAATTAGTTGCCATAATTAGTAATATTTAAATTTCATCATCACGAAACAATGACAAATTGCTCTCATTCAATCGTTTTTGTCTTATTTCGCTCGTCTGAGAAGTCATGACGAATTATTTCCTCATAACATCCGCGGGAACTGAACCAGACTGATTCATTATCGGAATTAATAATTAACAAAAGACCGCCTTCATAAATAAGGTCAATATTGTGGCTTATTTACATCAGCTGTCAGTTAAAATATATATGAGTTTTAAATAGTAATCCTATATGAATTAATTTTTAAATTGTACTCAGCTAATCTTATAAATGCAAAAATAAGTACATAAGTAAGGGTGGATAGATGTTTCTTACTCTTTCACGCAAAAACTAATGATTAGATTAAAAAAAACTTTACAATAATAGCTGATGTGATGATGATACATCAGAATAACACATAATACATAATGGTATTATGAAAATTGGCCGAAATATAGTAAAAAGTGTCACGTAAGTCGGCTGTCGGACCGTACCCGGTGGTGCGACGTCTGCTCGGTCGACTATCATAAAACTATAATAAAACATGTAATATATAAACAAAGGTATTAATAAAAATAATTTTAAAATATTAAGGAAAATTTATGCAAATATATATGCAAAAAAAAATATATACATCAAAACGCCAATAATTAAGCCGGCTCGTCCGAACTGATATCAGGTGCATCACAGAATACTCAGCGTGAAACTGTACTTGCTTTGTGTTTCGCAGTGTGAGTGAGGATATCGGAGGCCCTTAAAGTTGATATACCATATAGGACTAATAGAACTATATAGGAGACCCACATGTTTCGTTGTCCGCAATAGAAAAAAAATTGTTAATTTAATATATATAACTTCTTATTATATTAATGTGATTACATTGTTAAAAAATACTCGTCAATACAACTTCTTATACGATGTATTTTATAACTGTTTAGAAACTGAAGTCCCCATGTTTACGTCATGTTATGGTATGTTTATGTCATGTTATGTTACAAGCATCTGTTCTCCAATTACAACCTCCAACAATAGAACACCCTTTTAAAATTAAAGTTCGACAAACAATCGTTAATTAAGACACGGCTTTCTTTCGCAAGTATTTGTGTTGAGGCAGAGTTTTAAGACGGAAGACCGCGAATCGTTTATAACTGGATCATAAAAGGAGTCATGGTCAGTTAATTAACTCATAAATCACTGATTCCCCAATGAACATACTGTGGTGTTTACGTACTTGAATAAGTAAAACATATTACTTGGTTTCAGTTTTGTTATGGTATAGCGGACAATGGAGCAGGTGGGTCTCCTATATAACCGTCCGCGCATTGCTTGTGTTGCGGACTTATTAAGGGCATCCGATATGCTCACTCACTCAGCAAAACACAGTAGAAGCACCGTTTCAAGTACAACTACCAATTCACTTTGAGTATTCTGTGAGGGTTTTACTGCGCAACGAAAAATAAATTGGTTAACATTGATAATATAACAATAAGATTGGTTAGTTCTTAAATATTTAAAAAAAATACTGTCGAACTTCGATTTTTTACTTTATTTTATATTATACTACGTAAAATGAATTTCAATGTGCAATACAATTTATAGATTTCATAAGAATTGTGAATCTACCAATAGATTTAAATATTTGTTGTTGATAGTTCATTTAAATAAAAGCGTAACTCTAATGGGGTTAAACTTAAGTGAATGTTCAGTTAATTGACTAATAAATCACAGTTTTTTATCTATATCAACACTATTCTTTGAGGGAATGCACCACGACAGCTGACCCGGGTTTTATAAGTTTTGAATGAATAACTCGTTTTAAATGTAACCGTTTTATTTAATTTCACTGGACTTGTGCCGACAATTAAGCTTTTTATTATTTAGCATACTATTGTCATAATTTATTATCTAGATTACATATTTTTAGCATTTTTGATTACATAATTTTTTTTTATTATGTTTAATTAGTCAATTAATTTTTTTACTGAATATTTATTTTTAAATTAGTAGGCCTCATCTTTGGACCTCCATAATATGATGTACCATAGTATGAAAAATAATTCCGAATTTAATTATATAAGCGCCATCTGGTCTAATACTATGATAACAACAAAACACGCGAAGCATTATATTCACAGTTAAATGAAAATATAAATATTAACCAAGCTAACTAATATTAAAATAAAGTCAAAATTATCTAATTTATTTTTATAGTATACAATTGAAAACTAATACCTCAATTCATAATTCTAATTCGTATTAAAGCGTTATGACAATGCTATTGATAATTATAAATTTGTCTTAGTACCGCTAGCGCTTCATAGATGGCAGCAATATCAGTGTACATTTTTTCATTTCACAGGCGACAGCACGTGGCCGCGCCATGGAGTTCTACAACAACGTCTGGCGCTCGAGCACAACACGAACTCTTCGAATTACTTGAGCGCGTGCAATGTTCCAGACTAGATGACCAGAGGGCAGTATTGCCGGCTTATTTTACACAGGTAATGTTTTTTAAATACTTTGAGCCGTCCATTAATCGCATGAGGCTTGGAGAGGGGTTTGACAAAAATAATGATATATCACAAGAACGGGCAGGGTTCTAGTCTAGTCTAGATATCACGTGTATTTGTTTTTTCGTCAATTTTCCGTAATTTCAGAATTTTAAGAGTCTTCGTAAGTATTAAAAATACATGTGATTTCACCACATATCACCAAATGGTTAAAAATGCTAAATAAAGATCAAACGATTAATGGACGGCTCTTTTTTTATAAAGAATGTCTCTAATTATAATTAGAGACATTCTTCTCATGCTCTAATTTATTTTATATGTGTAACGATTTCATTGTGTCTACCTACATTCTATTTGTATAGACATTACTAATTTTACTTCGCACTTTGGTTTAGTATTACTATTTAAAACCCAGACCAATAACAATGGAGGGATCTAAAATTATTATTTAAAAATTAATTTAAAAAAATAGATTGAAATAATACGACTTTATTATTTTCTTTTTTATTCTCTATCTAATTCGGGACTTTAAAAAAATAAACTCCACATTTCATATAAATAACATCTTATTAAAACTTAAGTACAAAATTAATAACAAAAGAAGATGTAAATATGTAATTTAAAGAAATAATGCAAATAATGTAGTCATTCAAATGCTTTAACAGCTATTCGGATCATTTATATTTTACTTTTCGGTCAACGGCCAAGTTCCTCGGTCAAACAATTTCACGCCAAGTTCTCCGTGACTTCTTGGGGTCAATAGTAACTCTTCCACGGAGAATATAATAGCCGGAAATGCGATGCAATGATAAAGGTTCTATCTTAGGGTGGTAAGCGGAGCGAGACCGAAACACCGGCAAAATTGCCACCTATTGTTTTTGAAGATTTTGTAACATTGCACGTTAAAATTATTTTCCGATGTTATTAATTCTGATATGAATGCCGGGAATACAATTATTACGGTTGGAAGTATGGTTGGCTTGCCTATTAATCCGACATTAGAGATTGCTACAAGTTTTTCATTTGTCCTCATTGGTCAATGACGTAAAAATACGACCACCACATGTCAATTCTTTTCATTTTTTATACATACAAATGTTAATTCTTTTAAATATGCTAGCACTTTTTTGCTTTTGCAATTGTGTTGCAAAAACGAGACCGAGAATTTATTAATATTTAGAAAATTTTACAAGTTTTTACTTAAAATATTCTAATGGATCGTTTTAAATATTTAACATTCCTTATCTATGTAGAAGCTAATGTAGCTTTATTTTTCCGTCATATCCTCATTATATCGCCTCCGACAGGTATTCATGGAAGTCCAAGAGATAGGCCTATATCCAGTAGTGGACGTCTTACGGCTCAAATGATGATGATGATCATCTTTAAGTAATAGTTTTTGTTTTGTCAACATCCCTGGATCGTTCGTTTCTCTTTTCTTGTTAGAGATTTTCATTGAACATATGAGTTAATTTTTCATCTATCAAAGATCTGCTTTAATTTCTTTCAATCCGATTAATTTTTATTCTGAATGAATTATAAGAGATGTCAAAATTGTAACGATAACGAAATGATGTAATAAAAGAGAATTCATATTTATGAGCGAGATGAACCAATGTTCATGATAAGTATTTTGAATATCTTTGCTGTATTATTTTAATATTAATACGCCGTAAAATTAAAAATTCACCCTTCTAATATTTAAATATTTTATGAATCTAGCATGATTTTGACCCTTTTTAAATGTTTCTTTTCTTATCTGTCTGTTTTAATAGAAACAATTCAATTATAGTTAAAACTTACAATAAGTTATTCGTAATTCTGAAATTAAACAGGCCATCGCATCTGTTAACATGCAATGTTAATACAACGAGAGTCAGTAGGTATAACGTTTTCCTTGATTTAAAAAACTCCTCGTAATACATTTGAATTGTCCATAAAAGTCAATCTAAGATTAACGACTTTTTATAACGTAATACCAATTATAAAAAAAGTTTAAAGACGTATTTATAAAGAATTTTGTCAAATACAAACGCGTTTTATAATATTCCCACCAATACGTGACTTAATCCTGTATTTGATTCATATCTCGACAGGTTTCAACACGTTTTTTCGTAAAACGTTTCATGTAGGTAATAACCTAATTCTATTTTTAAAATAGAAAACAATTAATTATATTTAATTGTAATCTATTTTAATTATTTTTAAGCAAGTTTTTGCTATAACAAAATGTGTACGTAATATATGAATGTGCATAAGAATATATATTTGAAAATCAATTCCTGTACATTAGGTGAGGTTAAAAGAGATGTAGACGTACTTTAACGAATTTTTTCACACCAAATCCTTTTTATAACATTCCCACCTATATGACTCAATTCTTTAGTATTTGATTCATATCTTGACAGGTTTCGACAAGTTTTTTCGTAAAGCGTTTTA
>DWCF01007245.1:0-10984 GCA_018230265.1 Delias oraia | reverse complement strand
AAGCATATTCGGACGCACTAAATGGTACGGCTCGTCGGAAGTGATACCACGGGCTTACAGAATGCTCAACGTGAAACGGTACTTGTACTGTGTTTCGCGGAGTGAGTGAGGATATCGAAGGCCCTCACGAATGCCGCTTAAGTGGCGTAAAAAGCCAGCAACACAACCCATGCGCGGCCTGTCGTGCGGTCGTCCATAGGCGGCGGTGTTCTCTTACCATATATGAGACCAACCCACCTGCTCCGTTGTCCGCTATAAAAATATAGAGTTCATAAAAATACATATAAAAACGTATAAGTAAACAGAAATTATAGTTATATATTCATGTTTTGAAAAGCTGTTTTAAAAAGTCGTTTTGTTTGTTTGAGAAACTTAGCCAACCACGTAAAGACCGTGTGCTTGAGTAAATTTTGAAAAAAAAATCAGTTAAAAGAACTAAAACTTCAAAGAAGTTAGAAGTTTCAATGGAAACATAAAATCTTATTAGCAGCCAGGGCATGTGAAAAATAGTTTATGAATATTTTAAAACTTCTATCAAAACGTTGTTAAATTATTTATAATCTTTTTACTTGTGATTTAATTTACGAGAAAAAGTGAAGAGTTTTAACTCTGTTCGAACTTTTATAAGATAGAGATTATAGATTTTAATATCGACTCATTCAAATCCTATAATCGCTTTTAGGTAACCTACTTACTGACTCAACTTTTCACAGTCTTAATTTTAAATAGATTAATAAATTAGGTTTAATTTCATACTTGATTTCGGCCATTTTCTATTTCAAAAAAATCTAATATGATTGATTATATATAATACGTGAAAATAACATTCAATGCCCAACAATGACGATTTGAATACAAATAATTTTAAAATAGAAACATAATATACTACACATATGTACTAAAAAGACTGCAACTAGTTTAGTGTAGCCATATTTTTATGCTCTTTTTTATTATTGTAACAACGGAGTACGGGTGGGTCTCCTATAAGAGAACACCGCCGCCCATGAACAACCGCACCACAGTGCGCGCATTGACTGTGTTGCTGGCTTTTTAAACCGCTTAAGCGGTAATATTAAGGGCCTACGATATCCTCATTCACTCAGCGAAACACAGTACAAGTACCGTTTCACGTTTCACGCTAAGTATTCTGTGAGCCCTTGGTATTACTTCGGACGAGCCGGTCCAATTAATACGTCAGCCTATGATTCAGCATGGCACTCCCATGGGTGTGTCAGTATTAAAACACTCACTCGGCCACTGTGAAGCCCTTCCAGATACCGAATAAATTATAAATTAAATCATAATTGTCCGGACCGGTATTTGAACCCGATACACGTACATCGTACACTTTTAAAACCATTAAGCTACGAGGCCGTATTATTTTAAGAGCAGTCACACGTTTAAAATAATTTGAAAATTCTTGAATTTATTTCTAAATTAAGATTGAATGTGAATATTTTAAAAAGCCATTTATTTGAGAATGTAAGGCATTTTATCCACCTGTTTCACCCTTTTGGCAGGTGCGCATTATAAGTTCAGCCACTTGAGCCTTTTGTCAGTCTTTGAACAATTCACACGGCACTCAGTGAGGGAATTATGCACGATTGCATCGTAGGTTTTGAGCGAAATTGGATTTACGAGGGCTTATAGAATATGCGGAGGAAATACGGACTTTTTGATGCCGTTAAGAGAGGTTTTAATGTGAGCAAAAATCCAGCATTATTTTTACAGCCAACAAGCTAACCCGTCAGACTTGGTTCTATCAAAAGTTATTGACAATTTATTGTTTTAGTTTACCCAATGGTTTGTTTGGAGAAAGAGCTATTATTTTAAGTATTTTGCTCCCAACTCGTAAACTTCTTCTCTGCGTTTATGCAGCTTTTTTATAATAATCTGTCCTCGTTTTTCGTAACACCATATTTGACGATTCATTTTTATTTATGCCGCCACACCAAATAATACTTACTATTTTATACGTATAAACAATGTATAACGAGCCATATTGACTCAAGCATGTCGAGTTTTCAATGCTTTTAGTCCAATAAGAGCACTTTACAACTTAGAAAACTTACGGCGTATTTTGATCGATAAAACATTACTTTTATATACATATGAAGTATCAATTGTTAAGTGTTTTACAGAGCTTTATAAAAAAAATGAATCGGTTCTTCAATTTCTAGTTGGGATTATGAAATTTATAAGTTAAGAGATAAAAAAATATTACATTTTTTATTCTTAAATGTTATGATTTTTGTTTTTCTAAAAAATATAAAATTAAATGAAACTGGTATATAAAATACGTGAAAATTACATGCCACGGCCAACAATAACGATTTGAATACATTTTTTTTAAATAGAGTGATAAGATACACATATATACAGTTCACGTCTGAACTTCATCAGATGTAAATTAGAGGTTCTTGGGTTCTCATGAAATATCGCGAGTACGGGACTTAATGAACTGGTACTGTCTATACAAATACCCAGATGAGAATTGGCAGAAAATAAATTGGGTTCAGTGCCCCGTGAATGCAATCCCACAACAAATGGAATTAAACAATTATTCAAATGAAGGCTCGTTGGGTGAGGATGATATGCAAATCAGGGTGCGCTCTCCGCGAAATATTACGTTAATCGTTCCTGCTAGGGTTTATAATATTGAAGCTAACTTTTAGCCGTGTTTTTTTGATTGATAGAACCTTTCTTTTAGAGCTTCGTGGTTTTAAAAGTATACCATGAAGCGAGAGGTATCGGGTTCGAATCCCGGTCTGGACAATTATAAATTATAAAATAATTTATAACCAAAAAAATAAAACTAAATAATAAATTATAAAAAAAAATATAATTTACTCGGTCTCTGGAAGGGTTTGACAGTAGCCGAACAAGTGTCTTGATACTGTCGCACTCGTGGGAGAGCCATGCTGAAGCATATGATGACGCATTCATTAGGCCGACTCGTCCGAAGTGACACCACGGCCTCACAGAATATACAGCATGAAACGGTACTTGTACTGTGTTTCGCAAAGTGAGTGAGGATATCGTAGGCCCTTAAAAGTGCCGCTTAATCGACGTAAAAAGCCGGCAACAGAACCAATGCGTGGACTGTAGCGCGGTTGTTCAAGGGCGACGGTGTTCTATTACCATATAGGAAATCCACCTGCTCCTTTGTCCGCTATAGAATAAAAAAAAAACATATACAGTAATTGTACAACATTATAATATGTATGTACATCAAATATGCAACAATTTTGTTGCATATATGATACATACAATCATAGAATCTTGATCATAGCGGTCACTTGAAGTATCAAACCGTCAATATGATTTATTTTAATTGGTTTTAGATGTTTTTATACTTTCTTTAAGTGACTATTCAGTTTCGAAATTCGTTAACTCAACAATTTTATCTAGAAATTCGCACAAAAAATATAATTCGTGGAAAATATCTTCGAAAAGACCGTTGAGTGCAAAATGTCCTTAGAAACTAGTACGACACCCTTGAGGTCCTTAGGTAATCTTATCTGCTCTTGGGATTGTACACCATTATATAACTTTGTAATGTAAAAAAATCTGTCTTTTGATGTGTTTCTGGAAGTAGTTTACCAGATCTTTATATCCAATAAAATGTCTGTTAAAACAGGAAACTGCATTAAAATTTTAAAAATGAATCTTTGCTATGTTAATATTCGTATAAATTTAATTAATCTTTTTAAATAAATTTAAATTCTTTACAAATAAATATTTAATAATATTATGTTTAAAAAATGGGGAGCATCGTTATCATTTTTTATTTATTTATGAATTATTCTTTCGTTTTTCCATGCATAGCTTACTAGTTTAGTACTGTCATCCACGTTCTCGAAAATATTACTTGTACCTACGGTAGATGTAGTATGGGATCATATATCCGGTGACATACAAACTTTGACGTGGTAGTTTCAAAATGTTTAAAAATTTAATTAAAAGCTGCACTAGAAACTATGGATTCATTAAAACTTCATAATTCCGTATTTGATATATTTTTTCATTTTGTTGCAATTTTTTTTTTGCTAGTTAAACATATTTTTTTGATTTTTTTTATATGAAATGAATTTACGAATCAAACTTAAAATAGCCTTTGAATGTTAAATTGGCCTACTTATACATAAAACTAAACTACCTACAAAAAAGACGCCTTTTCGGTGACGATTTAAATCAGTTAAATAAAAATAACGCAAATTTTTATTTCTTAAATTTTTTATTAAAAAAACGAAATTTGACTTCATAACTGAGTTTTTTTTATCTTTATACATAATCTTAATTCAAGTTGCACATACTAGTATTATTAATAGAAGAGCACATTCCCAACATCAATAAAATTTAATATAGAATTCCTTTTAAACTCGTCTCTTGTATTCGACGCAATATTATGAGTATACATGCACAGATATGAAACTGTGCAATTTATAATATTAGACATCCCTATCTCTCTAGAGGCCTCTGAGATCTAGATTATCTAATATTATCTTTTGATCACGTTTCACCTGGAAGGAGTAGGCGGGAGAGTGTACATCTATATTTCCTTTTTTTATATTTCCTTTTTCATTATAATTTGTATAAAAAAGTATTATCTATGGTATGGAATTAAGACTTTTATTATCTCAAAATTAAATTAAATGTATTATTTATTAATATAAATAATGGAAAAATAAAGAATAAAATGACAATTACTTTTAATATATAAATTATAAATGTGTAATAAAGAGGTTTTTATAATTTAATGTCATCTTTTACCAATTAAAACTTTCAGATAACAAACATAAGAAGAATTTCATAATATATAGTGTAAGTCCGGGGGAGATGGCCTTACGGAAGAGATGGCCAGTTAAATTATTTTTTGACCATTTATATGAATTATTTAGACATTCTGACAGCCGGGTTCTCTAATGCAAATTGATTGTCGCTGCCCATGGTCAAACGTGCCGTAATCTATGCTTTGGCTATATAACTGACACAGCTTCGTGGGCTACCTATTATATTCTCAACCAGTGAAATATAGTAGAAATATTATTTCATACTAACATTCAGTGAGCCTCTTGTGTTACAACGGACTAGTTAGCACAATTATTGCGTTAACATATCAGTGACCCTGCTTAACGATGTGATTAAATAAGTTTTTTTCGTTAGGAGATAATTAATATCAGTAATTACTGATCTAATTCTAAAAAGTTCAACACTGATAGATAGATGAAGAGATATCAATTAAATGTGACACAATCAAATTCATGCTTTACCAACTGGTAAATTTTAACACAATACTTAAGTAAAGAAAGGCTTATTCAATCCCATTATCAAAGTTTTGTAGAAAATAGATAATACGTTTAGAAGTAAAGTTTCAGGGAGGAAAGGTGAAAGGCGCGTGCGAATGGACTAAAAAGTAGTTATCTTAGGTGATTGTGGACATAACGTAAAATTACTTCGCCCTATACAAAATAAATTACGTTTAACGCTTATAGGTAGCGAAGCGAAATTCGTTAAGCAAACCGTTATTTTGTAATTTTGTTCTATGTTAACTTGTGTATTTAATAATTTTAGATTGTATTATAGATATAGAAATTTTAATTTATATTCAGAGTTTGCTTTTTTTATTTTGGGCGGCCAATGTTAAATTTTTAAAAGATTAAAATACTAAAATGAGACAATTTTTATAGGCTTTTTATATTATTTTATAAGGCTTGATAGAAAAAAATAAGAGAAATAGTAATCACTCATAAGAATTTGTTAAATTGAATATTGTTCATGTGCAAAAGTATATAATATAAACATAACATAAACATGGTAAATAAATGATATTTATTTTAAAAATTCTGATCCTTTAATTAAAAATTGGAAAAGGTTTTAAATAGTTTTTAATTGTAGCAATCGCATGATTATCGATTTATTACTTTAGGAAAAACAGCATTTTAGAAATGTCAAACTGTTTATATTTTTCTCGTCAGTGTGGAAAACTAAATAAAAATTAGTATGTTTTACAAATAACACTTCATTTTGTGTAAGGAAATCTCTTAAGCAGAATTTCCGTTATATTTTTGTTACGTCATCAATTTTGATGGGTCGTCGAGTCTTTAATAACGTCTCATAATATTAAGAGCTGAATTTACAAAGTAATATGTAATTCAATGATGGATTGCAGAAACGTGGGCTCTTTCAAATTGCTTTTCCTTTGCTATAATCTCAAATGATAGATATATAAAATGTGTATACCCTATTTATTGGATAGCTTCTACTTATTCGAAAAATATATTCATTTTTTCTTATACGTTGATACGTCGCTTAAATATTTCAATCCGAATGCGACAACGACACTTCAAAATTTTTGAAATTAATATCTGGTGAAACATAATTCAATTAAAAATAATTAAAATTATTATGATTAAATTGCTCCTATAAAAAATAAATAAATAAAATAATAAAAAAATATAGTTAAAATATACAGTAGAGATCTATAAGTTGATACTATAATTTATTTTAAAATTAAATATGAAATATATATATCTTGAAAAGAATTCAAATCTTCAATATAATATAAATAAATCCGCAGTGTTTTTTAACCATCTAAAACTTACGTAAAATATTATCTTTAAGAATATGCTTATGAGAAATGTTATACTGAACAACATGACACAACACAAAGATGTTTTCATCTAGAATCAAAGCCCTTTGATCATTGTTGAGTGGCACTTCTGTGATTCTGTAACTGCATTCGAGAGTAGCTAGGACATGTCTCTTTCTGTTTCTGACTGTACAATATACAATCCACCATAACTTCAACATTACCTATAGGCAATCCAACATCTCTAAACACGTTTTTATTTGACGCTTAAAAAAAGCTCCTAATTCATATTTTTGATAAAAAACAATATGTTTAGAAATATTCGTTCCAAATATAGAATATAACACCTTTGAAATTCTCGTAGGTTTTAGTTTTGATTCACATAGTAAAAACATGACAATAAAATGCCTTTTTTTAATTCAATAGTATAAAACAAATTTTAAGAATTCCATTTAATAGTCATCGATTATATTTCGTTGAACGATATTAAAAACATGGTTATTTTTACGACCAAAAATTGTAAAATTTACGTTATCACCTACAAATCAAATCTATTAATACATCTATTATTAATTTCCAAGCAAGAGTGTGAATAAGCCTTGCTTTCCAGTCGTAATATAAATGGGGTAACCACTAAGCCATCAAGGCAATTTTTTTGTAATATATATTAAATATAATTATATTCATTTTACAAGTTGATTTCTTAGTATTTAACTGAAACCTCAATACAAATAGGTTTATTAACTTATACTGGTAAGCCTAGTCAACGTAAAATCTATTTTATATAATAGCAAGAGAAACATTTCCATACTTATATATTTAAAAATTAACATTAATTAAATAAACATTATGTATTTGATAACGAATCGGTCAGGATATACCGAATTACACTCAATAAAGCGCAAGGCATAAGAACCCTTTGTAAGGAACTCATTAAATTCACACTTCAATGATGTTATAAAATAAATCCTTGCTGAGTCATCCCCCTTAACTTCGTACAATGGAAAACTTTGTAATTACTATGGAGTAAGTTTTTGAATTGTAATGAGATCCCTTTATTGGTTTCCAATATACCGACTCCAATGCCCGCCTACAAGTAGGCACTTGCCTCGGAGTTACGTATTGTTGAAATAATTAAGACTGTCTCTTTATAATTAAATGTAATTAATGCTTGATTACATTTTTATTAGAGAGACATTTATGGTTTAATTTTGTATTAGAATAACAGAAATGTATATAACTATTTAAGTGTGATAAGTATGAGCTATATATAATATAATTTTTTTATGTTCTTCTTTAAAAGGAAGAAATATTTCCTAAAAAGACATATGCATGAATGAGAGGAATTTTTAAATATTTTTTAAAAATAATTAAGTATATATTTTATAGTTTGTTTTATGTCTTCTCTTTGTAAAAAAAATTGAGGGTTGTTTATTTTAAATATGCCGTTCATACTCATTCAAAAATCAATAGAATTTTATATACTAACGGTTGCTAATGCAAAAAAAAACCAAAACCTCATAAAATAATATCATATAACTCACCAATAGACCGATTATAAAACACAGAACCAACATGCAAAATCCATCAGAATTCACGCATGTCAATGGCACAAAGTTATTAGATACACCGTTAGCAGGATAAACAGAATAAACATTTTTGAGAGAACACGTTACGAAGTTTCAGCTTTCACGCACACGTGGCCTGTGTGCCTCGCTCGGTGGGCAGCACCACACTGGCAGGGATGCTGCCCGTTGCTATGATACACCCACCCTTGGCTCAGCCGCCGCCCTAGACGAGTGGAGCCATACAACCTAGTTCTACGTATAGGCGGTAATAGCTCTCCAGTTATTTCCTGATAAAACGATGTTGATATGTTTTGTGTTCCCTTCGATTTATGATTTGCAAGTGCCTTCATGTTGTCTCATCAACTTGAATTCTAAAATCGATTAATTAGAAGATTGAAATAAAGTATTTGTTACATTGCGTAATAAAAGTAATTAAATGTGTTAAAATCTCTTTATTCTTTTAGATCTTATAATTTATTTTTAGATTTATTTAGGTATTTGAAAGTCATATAAAAGAATTCTATTAGATGTAACTAAACTTATTACCATTGTAAAATTATTTTAGATTTGAAGATAGAACCTTTGAACACAACATCATTCTACGGGCCGGTTATTTTTACCGCAAACATACTCCAAAATTGAATTATTCTTCTTTTAGTCAAACTTAGGTTAACTTGGTGGAATTTGGAAATAATATTCATGTGTTAGGATTGTAATATTATATATTTCCTCGTTGTAACCCCTCAGTTATTAGGAGTTATTGTGAAGCGTCCTTCGACTGGTTCAAGGACATTCGTAACGTTTTCATTTGTCACTGTCTATTGTTCACCTGTATCTTCAAAGAACAATACACGAGAGATAATCTGGTCCGATTCTATTAACGTAATTGCATTTGATTAAGGATAGATACCTATAAATACGTAATATTGGATTATGTTACCTATTTCTTTTTTTATTCTATAGTAGAAAACGGAGCAAGTGGGGTCTCCTATATGGTAAGAGAACACCGCCGCTTAACAACAACCGCGCCAAAGTCCGCGCAATATTTGTGTTGCCGGATTTTTACGCCGCTAAAGCGGCACTTTTAAGTGCCTCCGATATCCTCACTCATTCTGCGAAACACTACAAGTACCGTTTCACGTGTATTCTTTGAGCCCGTGGCATCACTTCTAATTTACTTCACACTTATTTAATTTACTTCTAATATTTGTTCAAATCTAAGACAATAAAGCTGAACATTTTCAAAAAAAGAGTTAATAATGAGATAAATAGTTTTAGAGTAATTGATAGCGCAAGAGTGTATTAATTTATCTTCTATACATATAATCACAAGTGGCATTTATAGATAAAAAAATGCATATAGGTCACTCGCTATTGCGATTTCATCATTATTATGAAAGGTTTCCTGAAACTGCAATACGTTTCCGTATATCAGTATGAACGATTGCTAAATCAGATAAAGAAACGCAATTTTAAATTTTATACTAGGGAAAAGTTAAGTAAATGAGTTTAATAAAATGCAATAATCTTTCAAGAACCTATAAAAGCCATTAGAAGGGTCGGAAGAACGCGAAAGGGCCAAATAATCGATGATGGAAAAAATGTAGTAATGTACAGGCGCGGCCCATCAATTAAGCGATGTCAGGAAATGGGGAATGAATTTCGACATCGTTTGGTTGACCTTCAAGTTTGATATGAGGATTTGATGGCTCTTATTTTAGTCTACTTTGAAGTAAGTGTGATACTTACATGCAACCATAGCCAACTCACCAATAAATTAAGTAGTAATCCAACATACTATATTGATTTTTACCCATGGGAGGCTAGTCCGAAGTGATACCACGGTCTCACAGAATACTCAGCGTGAAACTCTATTTGTACTGTGTTTCGCAGAATAAGTGAGGATATCGGAGGCACTTAAAAGTGCCGCTTTAGCGGTGGCAACACAAACATTGCGAGAACTTGGGCGCAGTTGTTCATGGGCGGCGGTGTTCTCTTACCGTATAGGAGACCCACCTGCTCCGTTGTTTGCTATAGAATAAAAAAAATGTTTTAAATATATTTATGTGTCCGGTTTGCTGATTATCTTTTGTACTTTTCGGTAGGCGCAAGGTTCTTCTTTTTGTTTCCTTATTTATAAGTTTCTTTTCCCCCAAGACAAACCCAGACCATTTTAGGAAACGTGCTTCAAATGCCAGTCACGTGACCAAAATAAATCCAAAGGTGGTATACAGCATAGCAGCTAAATTAACTTCCAACGACAAAAGAAAATGTGAATTTGTTTTTGCTCGCTTGACACGCTGACAAAAAAACAATATTTTATATATCGTTTAATATAAATCATAAACTTTAAATTGTATTAAGAGATGTGATATTGTTATGTCGGTTTGATTGATCGTGGCCAAGTTTGACGAAGGTTTCAAAGTTTGATAGGTAAGGTTGATCATATATTATCACATGTGAAATGGCTATTGTTTGGACGAATGGGTTATAAACAATGCTCCACGTGTCTTTGTTATATTTGAAAATATATTTATGTATATTTTCATTATATACTTAGGGAACTAACAGTAATAATTACTAAAAATCCTTTTGCAGTTGACATTTTTATATTAAAATTTTTCCATGGGAGAGCGTGGAGGAGTTGTTCAAACTCAATTGTATAGAACAAATAAATATATGTAGTTGGTGTGAATAATATATGATCTATAATTATGTAATGGAAAAAGCCATTATTACACATATTTAAAACTGTGGGAGCATGGGAAACATGCTGAAGCATATGCGGACGCACTAATTGGGCCGGTTCATCCGAAGTGATACC
>DWCF01007244.1:0-10985 GCA_018230265.1 Delias oraia | reverse complement strand
GGTGGGTTTATGTTCCAAATTGAAAAATGTAATATGTTATAAATGGCAAAAATGTTAATTTGGTTTAAAATAGGTGTTTACTAATATATTGACTTAAGTTACTTTTATATGTCAAGTGACCTTTATGCATTCGGAATAGACTAGACATATACCATACATTATATAATTTAAGAATGGCATTAGTTATAAAACAATATAAATTCTGGAATAGTTTTAAATTCTTTATGTTTTATAGTTTAAAAAACAAAATTTTCAAAAATACTTCCGTATTCTAGGTACTTATTAGGTTTTCATAACTAAGTGTCAATCTACTAATGTCATAAGCAAATGTAGAGACAACTTGCTGTTTGTTCTAATATTGCCACGATAAAACCAAAAAAAAATTAGCTTCTAGTTTTAACTTTAATTCCTAGTTTATATTTATTTTTTGGTAATAATTGTTTTCATTAGTACATTCATAGTAAAAGAAATTCTAAAATGTATGTTTTATTTTTTTATAATTACAATGAAATGTTTTGTTTGTTATGCTTATTACACAAAAATGTTTCGGCAGTGAAAGCAAAAAAAAATGTGTTGATAAGCAAATGAATTTGCACCACACTTTTTAAAATAAATAATAAAGCTAATTGATTTTAAAGAAAATTATTATTTTTACTACATAGAGTTGATAAATTAACAAACGATTATAAATTGATCAAATTTATATAAGCCAGTAATTTTGAAAACTTATTTTTTTATAATCCTAAATTTTAACTAATTAAAATTGCAGGAAATTCCAAGCGGTAGACATCAAAGACTTACCAAAAAATTTTATATTTATCACTGCCATTTGCACTTCTTTTCTGTTAGATTTTTAAATCATACTGTAAATATATTATAATTATCAAGTGATCAGCGAGACGCGTGGATAGTTTGTGAGTTGTGCGCGATTGTATGTGGTTAAGTATGCGCGAGCGCAGTTTACAGCTACCTCGGACTACTAGCGACTGTAAACGGAAGTACTTTGTCAACAAACCTTAAAAACATCTACTGGAAGTCTAGAAAAGGCTAGAAAGTACGAAATGTAATAGTTTTATTATATGAGGTATAAAAAAAACAATTCATTACATGTTAATAATAAATATATTTAAAATATTATATTACAAAATAACAGGTGATAATTTTCAACTAATTATTATAAAAAAAATAAACTTAAATACAAACTATAATTTATGAGTGAATTATAATAATGTCAAAATATGTTAGGAATATTTTATTAAAACGCCTGACATTATTTTGTAAGCAACACTAGCAACTTTAGTTGAGAGTTCTGATTTACTTTTTTCTTTTAAATAATCCATCTAACGACAATTATATTGAATCATTTTCAATTTTTCCTTTGACCATAGATGGCTCCTTTGATCTAGCAATTAATATATATTTTTATTTTCTTAATATTATGTTGACGTTCTCCTTATTTTTTAACTTATGTGACTAGTGGTCACATTTTTGTCAGTCTGAGTATAATGATCATTCAAAAAAAAAAAGAGCCAGAATATAAACAACGTTCAAAGGGAGATACAACTTATAATCATGCGCCAACATTTTAAAAGTTTATATCAATAGCCTTAATTAACATGTCAAGTCCTTTACATAATAATTATAAATTATGCAAGTTAATTATAGCCTTGGATCTTAGGCTATATAAAAATAAGTAATTAAACATTATTTGTAAAAAAGACTGATACTGTCATTAATATTCAACACCTATCGTCATTATTATTGAAAATATTTAAAAACTAAATGTGTTATCGCTAACATTGTTCTTGTATCATCACCGTTGATACAAAACAACATGTTGTTAGACATCGATGTTATCTATACAGTTGGAATGATGCGCATATTTCGTTCACAACTTTAATTAAAGTAGAAGCTCATTGTTAAAATTAGGATTTTGTTTTCACAACCTACAAGTAGTAATGTTTTAAAACCTCTAATCTGTACTTTACAACAATCATAACTTGCAAAGTCAAAAATATTATTCAAGGATTGGAACATAGATAATGTACCGTAAATACTACTAATTGAACTATCTGTGCACACAATCTCTTTAACCTTGAGTAATGCTATTCTGTGCGAGCGAAGTACAACATTTACGATCATTTGAAAAAGTATCTAAGATCACAAGGTATGTGTTGTTTTATTTACTACCTTATCTTTAGGCGTGTAAAATATAAAATCATAAATAGAAAATAATTTATGAAATTGGGCAATTCTTTATCTCAAAACCTAAATTTGTTTAACTATTACTTACAGTGAGTTTTCAACAGTTAATTTTATTGGTTGCAGCTGTAAACAAATTTCTTCTTTTTACAATGTTTGCAGGACGCCTATTTCGAAATACAATAACGCTAACAAGATCTTTTCACGTATCGAAAAAGTTGAACAAAAGTATGGGTATTGATGGAAATAACATTTTAGCTGAAAGCTTAAAGCGGCAGGTGAGTTAATAAATTACATATATTTTGTACATTACATTCATTAAAATGTAATGTGTATAAATTAAAATTTCTAAATAATTAAAATTATAAAACATGTTTAGGGGATAGAATATGTATTTGGTATAGTTGGTATACCAGTGATTGAAACATCTATGGCTTTTCAATCTGCTGGTATCAAATACATTGGAATGCGTAATGAACAAGCTGCCGCTTATGCAGCCCAGGCTATCGGATACCTTACAGGTACCTAAAATATTTATATCCTTGTTATTTTCTATTAGCGTCCTTATATAATTTAACAAATGATATTTCATTTAATACACTTATTTGCAAAAACTAATTATACAACTATCTTAAGCTATGTCATTAAGAAGATAATTTTAATTATATAGATAAATTTTATCATTCCATAAAATAAGTTCTGAAATCCAATAAGTTATTAATGAAGCAAATTAATTGCTATTTAATATGCACATTAAATATACTTTAGGTTTCTTGTATATGTATTCAATTTCATTCTATAGGAAAACCAGGAGTTTGTCTCGTTGTCTCCGGTCCTGGACTTCTTCACTGCATTGGTGGCATGGCTAACGCACAAGTCAATTGTTGGCCATTGTTGGTAATAGCTGGCTCTTGTCCAGAAGATCATGAAGGGATTGGTGGATTCCAGGAATGGCTACAGGTACTTCTGAACTATGAGATATAAGTATGGAATATCTTATTAAGTATTCAACATACACTTTGATGTGCTAAAATTGGATACAGAGGAAATTTAAAAGATCTTATATAATATACTAATAATAAATAAAAAGGAGTTCATATCATATTTTATATTAATTTTGAAAATGAATGTCTTCCTGCCTTGAAATTGAAACTACTAAATAAATATTAGTACTATATATATAATATAGTACATTTATATACATATAATATATAGTACATTCTTTATAGATATAATATATAAATACATTTAAAAAACACATACTTTATTATCTTTATATTCCTATGAATTTAAGTTGAGTCTTTTATTTAAAAAATAGAAGAAGAATTTTTATTTAAATAATAAACCCCCTTATGAATTTATAGAAAGATATATTTTACAGAGTATATATTACTTGTTATGATCATGTATGGATATAACTTATCAACAGATAAGATTCAATGATACAGTTACGTAACTGAATTGAATCTAAATAATAAAATATTGGTTCGTAGTAAAAAATTCAACATTTTTGTTCAATTTGTCTTAGAATCGTATTTTAATATGTATCTTATAAAAAAATAAATTTTGTATTATTATATGTATTTTAATAACTATTACTATTTAAATAATAGCAAAATGAATAGGGCAATGAGAAAATGAGAAGGAACAAAAATTTTATTTTTTTTTGTCCAAAAGAAATTTAAAAAACTTCAGTTTGGCAGACAAGCAAATATCATTGAAACTGATGCGTTAAAATGGCACAAACAACTGTAAAATAGGTCGCTTGCAAGTGATAACCCAAAGCACATATTAACATATAATAAATTATATTATAACATACACACAGATATCACTAATCCTAACAAATAACATATTGAAAGATATATATTAATTAAAAATGTGACTAATTTAAACAAATATAGAAAAATAAATGCCCTAACGCTCTGCTTAAAATATTTTAGGTGGAATCAAGCCGTCTGTACTGCAAATACGCTGTAAGACCTCCATCGCCGAAACTGATTCCATTACATGTTGAGAGAGCCGTGAGAAGCGCTTGCGCAGGTCGGCCGGGCGTCTCCTACCTCGACATGCCGGCTACTTTATTAACGGTAGGCTAAAGAGATTGACTACTATGTTGCGTCTATAAGTTAAAGAGTAGGTCAGTTATAGTATAACTATTATTCAATATTATATATGACCTAAGAGACTCGTGAAACGGTACTTGTGAGTGTGTGTGTGATTGTGTTTTGCTGAGTGAGGATGACTGGTGGATATGAGAGGACCTTGAAATTATATCGCATATATTATTAAGCGGCGTAAAAAGCCGGCAACACAACGCGGTTATCCAAGTTCTCCTACCATGTAGAAGACCCAACTTTTCGGTAGTCCACTACACCATAAAAAATCATTGTAATGAGCGTTTTTAAACGCATTCCGTGCCCCGCATCACCTCTGTGGCATCAGCTGCCGACAGGGGTTCAAACCAATACGACTGGGACTTACGACTTGGGGACCTTCAAGAAAATAGCGTATATAATCAATAAAGGCCGGCAACACACCCGTAACTCTGCAAGGGCTAGGAGTGTTCATGGGCAGACGACCGCTCGCCCTAGGTGAGCCTCCTGCTCGTTTGGCACCGTTATTATAAAAAATGGTTGGGGAACACGACACTATTATATAATAAAAAAATTAACATGTAGAATATATAAATTTGTATGTATCAAACGATTGCCTAATAATCTTTCAGGGTGAGGTTGATGAAGAAAAAGTGCCTCTGGACTATTATAATGCTGGCCCAATAACGCTTGCGCATCCAAGTCCGGTGTTAGTAGACCAGGCTGCGGAGCTTCTTGCTAACGCAGAGCGTCCTCTGGTCATTGTTGGTAAAGGTGCGGCGTATGCTAACGCTGAGGAATCGATACGGAAGTTGATTGATAACACCAAAATACCATTCCTACCGACGCCTATGGGTAAGTCTATTATTAATCAATAATAATGAAGTAATTTCGCCCGTTGGAGAGCCATGTTGAGGCGTGTGCCGACGCACTAACTGGGCTGGCTCGTTCCAAGTGTTGTTCTGGGTGAGAATAGTGTTTATAGTGAATAGTGTGAATAGTGAGTGTTTATAGGAAAGGGCGTAGTACCTGACGAGTCGCCGTACTGCGTGTCGACTGCTCGTACGCAGGCTCTGCTCAAAGCAGATGTTGTCCTACTATTGGGTGCCAGAATGAATTGGATGCTGCATTTTGGACAAACCCCACGGTTCGCTCCAGATGTTAAAATTATACAGGTATGTTAAACCAATAACAGTAAGTTAAAACAAAAGCTGGCAACGTAGGCGACCTTGCAAGTGACTCCGTACATGGACGGACGACCGCTTATCCTAAAGGAGCCTCCAGTTTGATTGCCACCGTTTTCATAAAAAATACTTAGAATATACAACTGTCGAATAAAAATAAACTAACGTCTCGTATGGCAAAATGTAATAATCTATTATTATTAAAAATGGAAACTTTTTTAATGATATAGCGGACAACGGATTAAATGGGTCTCCTATATGTATGTGAACACTGCCGCCCATGGTCAACCACGCCACAGTCTGCGCATTGGTTTTGTTGTTGGCTTTTTACGCTATTTTAAGAGCCCCCAATATCCAAGTTCATCTACATATTTACGCTGAGTATTCTGTGAGCCCGTGGTATCAGTTTTGCTCGAGCCGGCCCTATTAGTGCATCTGCATATGCTCAGCAAGGCTCTTCCACGAATGCGACTGTATTAAAACCCTAGCCCGGGCACTGCCAAGGCCTTCCCAAGACCAAATAAATTATAAATTAAATGATAATTACCTCGACTGGGATTCGAACCCACGCTTCATGGTAGACTTATAAAACGACTTAGTTACGAGACTCAAAAATTCGCATTAAATTGTAAAAAGTAATTGTTCAATTACAGGTAGAGATAACACCAGAGGAATTCCATAACAGCATAAAATCGGAGTTGGCTGTGCATTCTGATATAAAACCCTTCGTGGATGGGGTCGTGCAGAGGCTTTCCAGCAAGAAGTTCTCATTGCAAACAAGTAACACCTGGTGGCAGTTACTTCAGGAGAAACAGAAGAAAAACACGGAATTTTTTAAGGTTAGTTCATAATAACGTAAACATAAATTTAGTATTTTTATGAAGAAATCATTTAATAAATTATATAAGTTGAACTATTGAAATAGGTAGTGCTTGAAAAGAATTAAAGAATTTTGTTTTGTTTTTCAAAATGTATTAATTATATAATTGTTATTATAACAATCAGTCTTCCTTACACAGCAATAAATGTAGTTCTTCTTGGAGTGCAAATTTCCATTCAAGATAAAGTAAAAAAAATCATATCCAACTACTAATTTTTAAAGTGACAATTTGTTCGATTATGAAAATTTCCTATAAGTATGAATGTGAAATTTGACACAATGTTTATATGAAGAAAAAGTCCATAAAGTTTTAGAGAACCTTGTAGCTTACAGGTCTTAAAAGTGTACCATAAAGCGAGAGGTATCGGGTTCGAATTCAGAACCGAACAATTATAAATTATAATTTATTTGGTCTCTGGAAGGACTTGACAATGTCCAGAGCCATGCTGACGCACTAATTGTGTTGGATCATCCGAATCGACACGGGCTCACAGAATACTCAGCGTGAAACGGTACTTTTACTGTGTTTTGCAGAGTGAGTGAGGACAACGGACGCCCTTATAAGTGCCGCTTAAGCGGCGTAAAAAACCGGCAATACAACCAATGCGCAGACTATGGCGCGGTTGTTCACGAGCGTCAGTGTTCTCTTTCCATATAGGAGACCCACCTGCTCCGTTGTCCGTTGCCCGCTATAGAAAAAAATATATAAAAAAAGTGTTTCTTTTCTTATAAAATGGATGAAAAATTAAAAATTGCATTCACTTCTGTTGTAATGATAGATACAGTACTTCAAAATTAAGTTATAAATAACTGTACTTATTAATTCCAATTTTAGTTTATTTTTTGTATACATTAATTACAGACTCAGGCGAACGACAAATCGGTGCCATTGAACTACTATGCGGTGTTCAAGGTTGTCCAAGCAAATATACCAAAGGACTCTATAATTGTCAGCGAAGGAGCCAATACAATGGACATTGGCAGAGGTTTATTACTTAATAATCTACCCAGGCATAGATTAGACGCCGGAACCTTTGGTACTATGGGGGTGAGATATATTTTTAAATATTCTGACCAATGCAACACAAAGACAGCCTCAACTAGTAGACCCGTTTTGCGCTTCCCCATATCATCCCGTGGGTGTCGTAAAAGGCGACTAAGGGAATACCGGAGGGCGAGCAGCAGCGTCCTCCGCATACTATATAACCCAACTGCGATTGCCAAACTACCTGCCAACCGTGGCAATTATGGCAAATATCATCATGAAATTTCTTTAAATACCAGGAACCCAAGGTATGCATGGAGATCCGAATGGGAGGCAGCATTGGTCCAGCATTGGACTTCCTACAGTTGAAATGATACCCATTGCACTCATTACGAGAAAGCACTACATTTTCCAACCGTAAATACCTCTGGCCAACAGTGAATATAGGCGTCCTCTTTGGACTTTCATACATTACTGTCGGAGGCGACCTGAATGCAGCGTCTTCCGGCGACCTTTTTAGGCTCGTCTGTCCACCTTGTGGGTGGACGGCCTACGCTGCGTGTGCTAGTCCGTGGACTACACTGTAGCATTTTTCGCCCCACATTGGCAATGGATATACTTAGTAACAAAATGTTTCTTTAAGTAATCATTGCTTGAAATTTAGTTGTTTGTAATTAATAGAGTGGACCCGTGAGATTATATTATATTTTACCACACAAGCGCTGTTAAAAGGCAAACACCATCAAAGTGGAGATTGTGACCCGATTGTCCATGGGCGGCGGTGATTTTTTACCATGTAGGAGGCCCGACTGCTCCGTTGGCCGCTATACAATAAAAAAATACTAATTCGGTTATTAATGTAGTGTATATTTTTATGAGTAAACTTAGCGTTCTTTGTCGGTGAATTTGAAAATTAATTCACTTTCCAATTAACTTCAACAAAGCATCAGTTCATTTTGGCATTGTGCGCCATTGGGTCGCATTTGGCTCCGTAATTGGAAAATGGGGAACCTTGGTTTATTTCACCTATTTTTATTATTGTAGGTAGTCATTTATGATAATAATACTACATCCTTAAGAGTTTAATTTAATTAATATCTATGATGGTGTTTAAACAGGTAGGTCCAGGCTTCGCCATAGCAGCGGCTCTGTGGTGTCGAGACAGAGCTCCCAACAAACGCGTAATTTGCGTTGAAGGCGATTCCGCCTTTGGATTCTCAGGTAAATACTCTACTAATATTATAAAGCCATAGGAGAGCTATGTTGAGGCATATGCTGACGCACTAATTATGCCGGCTCCTCCGAAATAATACCACGGGCTCACAGAATATTCAGTGTAAATTGGTTATTGGAATTGCACTTGGATATAGGAGGCTCTTAATATAATGTTTTTTACTTTCGCGCAAAAATTACTGAACGGATTTAAATGAAATTTTGCAATAATATAGCTCATACAGGGTAACACATAGACTATGATTTATTATAATATTGTGTAAATTGGTCCAAGTATAGTGAAAAGTATTACGTAAACCGGACGCGTTAGGTGATGTACCAGGCAGTGCCGAGTCCACTAGTTTATATGGGATATTGAAATTACAATAATATTTTTGTTTGAATATGATGGCCTGATAAAAAAGGTCAGAGTCACTCGGCGAGCTATGCAGATGGCTTGGAGTCGCGAGATAAAATCAGAAAGGAGATTATCCGCAGACGAAGCAATGAATATTTTATTTGTTTTTATTATTACATTTGTTGTTGTGAAGAATCTCGTCTCCAATGTTTTGCTCCATTGTACATATAACAATCACACAATCGTCACTAATTTTTATTTCAGGTATGGAAATAGAAACCATGGTCCGCTACAAGTTACCTGTGATAATAATAATTGTGAATAACAATGGTATCTACAGTGGATTCGATGAAGAAATGATGAAAGATATACAGTCAAGTGGTGATGTTGCACAATGGTAATTATTTCGTTACATATGCAATTATAAATCAGGTTTTAAATTGGTATAATGTTAGTTTTTTGTAATCAATTATATTTATTCCATTGCAATTCACTTTAAATAACTTAAATTATTTAGTAGGATAGATTTTATATTATTAAGTCTTTTTCATCCACTTTCAATAATGATTCAGTGGCTCAGATTACAATTTTATCTTTTTGTTTGTTTTTCTAGTACTCCACCAACCGCGCTATCCACTGGGGTCCGATATGAAAAGATGATGGAAATGTTTGGTTCATCTGGCTATCTTTGCCGTACCACCGAAGAAATTGAAAATGCTATCAGAGAAGCTGTTAAAGTGACAGACAAACCTAGCATCATCAATATATTGATAAATCCACAGTCAAACAGAAAACCGCAAGCCTTCAACTGGCTAACTGAGTCCAAACTATAACTTTATTTCCACTTTATTCAATAATGTAAGCTCAAAAAAACCTATGTGAGCTCTTTTTATAATGGTGAGGTTTTGGTATTTATTTATCTAATTTTAATATATAAGACATACTATATTCCCAAAGGAAATGATTACTCAAATGTTTATAATTATTTACTTTTTTATATGTTGTCCTTACTTAAAACTACGAAAGAATTGAATATTGGGAACATTGGAGACTTTTTTACTAAACATTCATACTTTTTTATTTTTTTAAATATTCTCTATAGTTACGTGGTGCAAAGAAATAAATAAAACATGGTTTAGGTAGGTTTAAAGATAACTTTTATATTGTCTGTCTATTGAGTCTTACATCACATGTTTGTATATGTTGAACTTTTAACTTATATAATAAATATATTATTTGTTATAAACTAAATCCCTGTATTTCCTTTTCTTCACTGTAAGCAAACAAATCAGCTGTGAATGTGTGATCGAAAGCAAATGGAACATTTATTGTTTTCTCACACTTTGCTGAGGCAGCCGATCAAGAAGTTTTCTATCACAGTTTGTGCTGAAACAATAAGCATTTTATTAGAAAACTGTTCTATCAATTTAGATTACACAGAATATAAATAGGATATATCAGAAGATGGGACATTTATAACTTCAGCAGTTCCTTTATTGCATCTAATAAAACTTGTAAGCATGTGTGTTTAATACATGCATTTAGTCATTAAAATTTAAGTTTTCTTTTAATGAATAATTATTAAAAGAAAACTAAACAATCTAAGACAGCTTGAGAACTACAATATGTATGTATATATATCTACAGTGTAAACTCTATATAACAACACTGAAGGGACTGTGCATTTTATAGCGTTACTAGTAGACTCGGCAGACGTTGTTCTGCCAGCTACACTACCCACCGAGTCTGACTTACGTGTTTCTATTAAATATTGTCATGTTTGTACAATACAGTTATAAACTGTAATCTATGTGTTATTCTGATTATACAAAGTTTGACTAAAATACGTTCTGTATTTTCGCGTGAAGGAATTAAAAACTTCTATCGGAACAAACTTTCGCGTTTATTAAGCACAAATAAGTAAAAAGCATAACACCAAAAATTAAAAAAGTAGAAATAATTAAATTTCACGCTATTTCGTTGACTACAAGATAAATTTAATTTATACTTTAGCCTCAATAAACGTGGTAATCATGCTATTGAATCGTAACTTATATGACACGGTTGT
>DWCF01007243.1:0-10986 GCA_018230265.1 Delias oraia | reverse complement strand
TAGTTTCCTCATTTTTGGGGTAAAAAAAATAAAATTTTGATTGTATCAAAAAATACCGGAATTGTCATTTTCCTCCAAAATATCTATAAACATATTTCTATGACAGAAGCACTTAATAATTTTTTTATGTTCAATCGAAGATATAGCAATGAAAGATTTTTTTTCAGTTTTGTAAAACAACTACTTTCTGATAAAAAATTTGGCCCGTATTTTATTTTATTTTTATCTACTTCTAACGACCAAGAAGACTTAACTATTCCTTTAAGCATACCTGATGTATGTAAAAAGGTTATTCATAATGAATATAATCATTTGACAACTTTAGAAAAACAAATGTGTGAAAAATTTTTTAGATTTGCTCTTCATCAATTATTTTTTGAAATGACTGATATTCACGAAAAAAATTTTACCGGTATAGAACCAAATGAAAATTTAGAAAAAGATCTTAAGAAACTGATAGAAAAAGTAGAAACTAGAATTAAAAAGAGGATTAGCATACATAGAAATCTTATAAAACTACTTTGGAATAAAAATAAACACGACCCTACTTTTTATATAAAACTAAATAGTTTTGATGATTATTTATATGAAACTTATTTAGTTGAAGTTTTTGAGATACTGAAAGCAGTACGCCAAATATCTAGTGCTGTTTATATTATCGAGTAGAAAAAAAACTAGAACTTATATGGATAATTAAATTTAATAAATAATTATTCGTTAAAATTTATAGACAAATATTTAGTGCCGTTACCGTATAAAATTGTTTACGGGGATTTTGTACAAATTGTAAGACAAGTTTAATACACCATACGTCTAGTTTTTTATTGATTATTAATTGCAAACAGTGTTAATTATAGTACAAACATTTAATCGTTTTATAAAATATTATAAAGTGTTATTTGTTTTATTATATATGAGTAAAAAACATCGTGTTTTCATATCCAATAATTCAACTCAATCATTTTAAAGACAATTCTCCTGTAAAAAATAAATAAATATTAAAAAATATTTTTAATATAATTTATTTAAAAAATAAACCAGTAAACCCACGGTGTTCTTTTGTAGTTACTATTTGTGTCTTTCTATATTCACAATTATCGCAATTTTTTGAATGAAATGTTTCTATTCTTTTACACAATTCTCGTGTCATGTGTGCATCATTTTTAATTAGATCTCTACAAACTTTAGTAAAAAATTCACAATTTTTTGCAATATCACAAAGCCCAAGCATATGTGAATAAATCTTAGTATCGAACTCAGATTTTTTTTTTCGAAAAATTTTAAAATTACTTGATCGCTCTTTATTCCATTTATTATAGAAATATATCGCATTAGTACAACAGATTCTATTAAGTTCCATATTCTGATGATCATAACAAAAAATGGTATAAAAACCCAATAGAACTTCGAAAAAAGAGTCTTGTAGCGTTATTTTTATGAGATGTGATTGTAACTCGTTTATAATACGAATAATTTGTGAGACAGGAAATACTTCAATATTTCGTAAAAGATTTTCTACTAAAATTTCACAATTCAATAGCTTGTAATTAGAAAAAACAACTTTCAAAAGTTCTACTAATCTTTTTTTCCATTTACAATGTTTTGAATGTTTTAAAGCAATACAACACAAATTAATACCTCTTAAAAATTTTGACGTTTCAATACAATTGATATTTTCGTATATTAGCCATCCTTCATCGAATTTATAATTCTTTATACAAATATCTATCATAGAGTTATCTACGTATGAAGAATTATTACTTCTATTACTGCACCATAACTTAATACAATTTTGCCAATACACTCGTTTTTTTACATCTTCAATCCACAAATCTAAATCTACATGCGGAGTAAATAAATTTATAATTTCTGTGAAATCAAAATTTAATTTACCGTCTAAAGAAATTAAAAATGTTTTTAGTACATCCATATGAACAATACAATCTTTTTGAATATTATCAAACAACTTAAACTTTAGTAAAGCCTCGTTTTCGTCATCTTCAATTATATCGAACAAAATTGCAAGTTTAATATTGAATAAAAATTTTTTTGTCATATTAAAAATTTTTGTAAATCTTTGATATTCTCTTCGTAAATATAAAACTACTAATAGATAATTATCTATTATGTAATTCATTTCGTGCAAATTGACATTTTTCTTATATAAGTATGTTATGCTTTCTATTTCTTGCTCACATTTTATATTAAAAACAGGTTCAATATTATGCGTGTTATATATAGCAACAAGTTGATCCTTTAAAGCAGTTTTATATTGAATGTCATTAGTGTTGTTGTTATATTTTACTAGATATTTAATATCTATTATATCTTGTATTTTTATAAAATTTAATAAAAAAATTTCAAATATAAAAAGATCTTCAATATCGATAATTAATAATCTTTTACAGTGTTTTTTCATACAAAAATAGACAATACTGTAAATTCGCGTCAAATCGTGAATGTTTTGTAAATTTAATTTTTCAGTACATAATAAACACTCAACTTCCGACTTTTTAGGAAAAATTGATATCCGTTGTATTATCGATTTAACTGTAGATTTAATTTTCCTATTTAAAATTTCTTGATCTTTAGAAATACATTCAGAAAAATTCATATTCTATAAACAATACAAAACTTTTATTTTGTTGTTTTACATCATAACTATTATTTTCAATTTGTTACAGAAGTTGATAAACCAATTTTTTGTAATCAATTTCTAGAATTTTTTCACATACAACAACAAGATATTTATCTTTAACTAATTTACCGTATATTTCGTATCTTCTATTAATAATTAACTTTTCATTTGTTTTGAGAAAACACCTACAAGATGAATCGTAACCAATGTAACCATCTTTTAATTTTGCAAAGACAGTAATAAAAAACATTTTTAGTGTATCAAGTTGTGAAGTTTTCATAAAATTGAATTTTATTTTTGTTTTAAGATTAGCATATTTTCCAGATTTAAGAATAGAAGAAGATTCAAATGCAAGGGAAATATCTTTTGGAGTATCCTGACTAGATTTTATATCTATTTTATTATTAGAAAAAATGTCATATTTTTTCATACCCTGAAAGGCTTTCATATTTAAAACGGTTTTCAAAATTTATTATTTTTTGTACAATTAAACCCCTAACATGCTTGAAGATTGTTATTTTTTTTTATATTCTGAATGTAAATTAAAAGAAAGGTGTAGATTTAGACATAATCCACTTTCTAAAGACAACTTAATACTTTGTAAAAATTGGTCAAAAAATAAAAAATGTAGAATGGATTGTCCGTTAAGACATTCATTGTATCATGTTGTTAAACAAAGATCTGATACTTTATGCTATTGGGAAGACAAAGGGGGATGTACAAAATATAGATGTGAGTTTAAGCATATGGACCCATCAAAAGATATTTGGAAAGAACCAAAAGTTAAACTTTTAACAGAAATTATTGAAAGTAAAAATGTTTACAAAAATAGCTCATTTACTGGTGTTGAAAGTGTTATTAATCCGAATAATGTAGACGTTACTATATCGGATGCTCAAATTATTATGGTAGATGGTAATAAGGGGCAGACTGTTTCTGACAGTCAACTTAATACACCAATAACTGAGTTTCCTGTTGACAGTGAGCAAGAGAAACTAACATCTCCGTTCACAGATAAAAATGTCACCCTCGACAATTCTCAGGCGGTAGCAAAAGGGATAAATGTATCAAATGAAAGTGATAAAATATCCACAGGCTTAATATCAAACAAGTCTGAGATTATGCTTGACAAAAACAGTGAAGACTTAGATACAAAAATAGGCATGGAATCAAGTGAACAATCGAATGATAAAACTTATCCTAACCTACCACTTGAGCCTGTTAATACAGAAATAGATTTTATTGATACTTCTAATCCTGTTTTGGTAGAAGAAAACATTAAATCAAACGGTCATTCGGTCGAAATAACTGCACGATGTGAAGTTAAAGAGACAGAAATAAACGATGTTTCTTTAAAGCGAAAGCTTGATGAAGATGAAACATTAAAAAAAATAAAAACCGATTTGAATATAGATATTGACAGCTTAGATAAAGAAATTGCCGAACTTGAAGAATTGCTTAATAATAATTAATTTATTAAGGACATTTTTTACATTAAATATATTTTTTATTATTTTTTTTACCCATCAATGTCAGTAGAAAACGACTTATTAAAAAATTCTGAAGAGTTTACAAAACTCATGTATTTAAATAGCTTAGAAAAAAGTAGAACAGTAGAAGTCGATGTAAAAAACAAACCCAAGTATTTTATAACATTTCCGTATCCTTATATGAACGGAAAACTTCATCTTGGCCATTTATTTTCAATATCAAAATCGGACTTTAATTCATATTACAAAGAATTACAAGGGTACAATGTTTTATTTCCACTTGCATTTCATTGCACAGGTATGCCTATTGCTGCACTTGCAAAAAAATTGGGAGAAGAACTTGAAGGTAAGAAAACTGATATATCTACAAAAGATATTATAGAAAGTCTTGGTTTTAAAGATGTAAGACCTTTTACTGATCCAGTTCATTGGATTAAGACATTCCCTAATCTATGTATAAATTCCCTAAAAAATTTTGGGGCTAATATTGATTGGCGTCGTTCTTTTATAACAACAGATATCAACAAGTATTACGATTCGTTTGTTAGATGGCAGTTTTTTAATCTTAAGAAATTGGGATATTTATCCTTTGGAAAAAGACATTCTATTTTTTGTCCTATTGACAAACAAGCTTGTTTAGATCATGACAGAAGAAAGGGAGAAAATTTGAAGCCTGTACAACAAGTTTTATACAAATTTAATTTTGATGATAAAATTTTGCTAGCTAGATTCAAAACTCATGGAAAACCAACAAAATTGGTAGTTGGTAAAAATATGATGTTTACTTCATTTTCATATAAAAACCAAGTTTATATGGCTGAAAAAATCATTTTTGATAATTTGAAATTTCAAGCAACTAATGTCGAATACATAAGTGAAAGATGTCTCGAAGACAAAGGTGTGAGCGAGTTATCATTTGATGGTCAAGTAATTAACATTGAATTTGTCGAAAAAGATTTGTTTGTTGTTAAAACTGCAAACGAGAACAGTGACTACAAGAAAGACTTACAAGTATTGCAAGAACTTGAAGAAATGTCTTTTAGAAAATCGACAGATGCAGATGGTATTGTAGAAAGCGTAGCTAAGATGGCTGTTAGTAATAATGAAGATGATTTGTTCATACAAACAGAAAAGTTTGCCTCGGTTTACATACCTGAAGATGAGGTTATCAGTAGATCAGGTGGTATTTGTGTAGTTTCATTACTCGACCAATGGTATATTGATTATTCCAACGAAAAATGGAAATTAAAAGTTAAAAAATGTTTAGATAACATGGAATGTGAGACTGATACAAGAGCAAAATTAGCTGAAGGAATAGACTGGATTAATAAATGGGCTTTTTCAAGAAGTTTCGGTCTTGGAACAAGGATTCCTTGGGATGACCAATATTTGATTGATAGTCTGAGTGACAGTACAATTTATATGGCATTTTATACCGTCAAACACTTGTTATTTAACGATCTAGAAGGTAAAGATGAAATTTTTCCTACTAATAAATTATCTAATGACGTATGGGATTATATTTTTATGGGAAAAGATTTAGTTCCTGAGCTTTTAGATTATTCTGAGATATTGTCAGATTGTAAAAAATCGTTCGAATATTTTTATCCTGTTGATTTAAGAGTAAGCGGAAAAGATTTGATAAAAAACCATTTATTGTTTTTTATGTTTAACCACGTAGCGCTTTTTGATGAAAAATATTGGCCAAGGCGGATCTTTACGAATGGACATCTTATGTTGAATTCGGAAAAAATGTCTAAAAGTACTGGTAACTTTTTGACGGTTGATGATGCACTAAAAAGATATGGAAAGAGTGCAACACGAATGTGTTTAGCTGTTTGCGGTGACACGAACGAAGACGCAAATTTTGTCGAAGCAAATGCAAATTCTTACATACTCAAAATTTATAATTTTGTTAAAGGCGTTGAAGATTTTGCTTTTAATGATAAGCTTGAGAGGGAGTATGGTTTTGCAGAGTATTTAATATTAGAAATGTTGTCTTTTAACGTCAGAGAATGCATTAAGGCTTACGATAGTATGAAATATAGTGACGTCATAAAATATGGCTTTTTTGAGATGACTCATTTGTTAAATTTATATAAAACACTTAGAGGAGATTGTAATTCAATTCCAAGACTTGTTTTAAAATCTATGACCCAGCTTTTGTATCCTATTATGCCCGATTTGTGTAGAAGTTTGATTGAAAAATATTTTAATTCTGAATTTAATTTACCTGAATATAAATTTGTAACAGACGGAATGATAGGTGCCTTTGAATACATTAAAGAGATAATTAAGAAGATAAATACTAATAAGGCAGGTAAAAATAAGTCAAATGTTAAGATTATAGTTGGTAATACTTACCCAGAATGGAAGGTTGAAATTATGCAGTATATTAATCAGTTAAATGTTCTAAGGAATGAAAATATAAAAAAAGACAAGGAAATGATTTCTGAGTTACTTAAAAATACCAATGGTATCCTGGTTAAATATAATATTAATATTAAAAAAGGTAATCTATTTACAATGGACTATGTTGTGTATCCTGAGAAGTATATTATCAAATTTGACGAATTTGAAATTGTTAAAGACTTTAAGTTTTATATTGAAGAAACTACAGGTAAAGTTATTGAAGTTAAAAATGAAGGATTGGCTGAGCCATTGAATCCTCAACTAATTTTTGATTAAACTTTTTAATTGATTTATTTATGCAATTTTTTTAATTAAAAAAATATATTGTCTAATGAATCCCTGTTTGTATTTTTTATCACTACCTTATTTTCTATAAAATACAATTCTTTAAGAATTTCCAGATCTTCTACTAGTTCTATCTCGTGTGAAGATTTAAATGAAAAGAAAGATCTTTCTTCGTTTGTATCACAATGAATTACTGAATCTTTATTAGTTTTTATAATCATAAATGGTAAATGTAGTTTGTCTTTATTCAAATCATCTTTTTGGCTGTTTTTATTTACAAGATATTCAAATATCATTTTCATGTCTTGTAACCTAACAATATCTTCCTTTTTCTTAGATATTAAGTCTTGGTTGTATGTTAAATAATATTTTTTATTTCTTTTGTCTATGATTTGTACAGCTTTCATTACATTTAATACGTCGTATATTCTTCTATGTAATGTTTTTTTGTTAGGAAGTGGGATGTTTTCACAGATGTGTAAATATGTCACACCTTCATTGTTTTTTATAATGTTGTATACTTCACTTGTGATGTATTTCATTCCATCTTTTTTGTTGTCGGAATAAGCGTCACTGTTTAGATTTTTCATAATAATTGGGTTATTTTCTGATTACAGAAAAGAAACACTTACAAATTATAAATTAAGAATAGAGTAGTTTATTGATGATCAGATGTTTTTTATTTTTGGCGGGAAAATTTGACAAATTTTGTAAGGCTATGGCATAAAATAAACAAAATAATTGAAAATGTCAATTTATGAAAGGGTTGTACTTTAAATATGATAATTTCATATTTTTAGTACATTCTGACTTCTAACATGTGTTAAGATATCTTTTTAAGTAAAAATATTACTTTAAATCAAATGTTTTTAAGAATTTGAAGAATTAAATGCAATCTTAATGATTATTTACTAAGTATATTTTAGATCTAAATAATATGTTTGTAAAATATAATTTTTGTTTGTAAAATATAATTTTTGTTTGTAAAATATAATACATGTTTGTAAAATATAATTTATGTTTGTAATATTAACAACAATATGCTATGTTACAATTACAAATAATAAAACTTATAAATGTATAATATATTTGTAATATTAAAATATTAATTTATTTTTTTTCTTCGTCTGATCCTTTCTCTTTATTTTCATGTGGTGGTTTAGAAGAATCTGCTTCACCAAGTGGTTCAACAGTAGAGTTACTTAAAATACTAGTCATAATTCCACTTGATGTACAATCTTGTTTGATACAACCAGAAAGAATCTTCTCTTTTGTTTCAGGTACAAGAGTAGAACCAGGAACAGGACAAATACAATTACTAACTTTTTTAGCTTTAGGTGTCTTAGTAGCAATAACATCTCCTAACTCATTAAATACAACAACATCAGGATACTCAGTAAGATATTTAGATGGCTTAGGTTTCTTGGGTTGTGTCTTATAATGTGTTTGTATTCTGACACCAGTAAAGATCTTTTTACCATCTTCAAAAATATCAACTTTATTGGATTTACTAGCCACTACATATTTGGGAAGTATTTGAGAATTCTTTTTTATTTTATTCCTAAGACATTCTTGTGATGCATTACTTACAGTCCTAATACATTCTTCTTGTTTAAGAGGAGCATTTTTTACTGCTTTAATGGCCTGTACTGCTGCATTTAAAGCAGTCTGTTTGTCCTGTCTTGCTTTCTCTTGTGCTCTCATAGCACACTCTTGAGGGTTAGATGTATTATTAATTACTCTTTTACCGTTTACATATTTAGGCTCACATACAGGATTAAAAGGTACAAGTACTGGTTTATCACTTGAAGCAGCACTCTGCGCACCATTTCCAGGGTATACAACTACTGGCTGACTTTTACCCATATTATCTGTAGCAGATACATTAAAGATATTTATTGCTAGTAATAAACATACTCGCGAGACATTTCTAATATTTCTCATCTGAATATTCATTGTATAATTTTTTATATAAATATTTATTAGTGAAACTTTGTTTTATAACAAACAAATTAAAAAAATTATTTTATGCAATTTAATACATTGTTTTATTAAATTAAAAACTGACAAAAAATTTTAAATAATTATACATTGTGATAACATTTAACAGCGCAATATAATTTTTATAATGTTGTTTCAAATATTGAAACATCCTGTAAATATGTTTTATAATTTATAAAATCTGATAATTGTATCAAAATAAATAACACTAAAATATAAAGTTTCTAAAAGCTATATAAACTTAAATGTTTACTATTTTACAAAAAAATTTAAAAAATATTTTGTGTCTATAATGAAGTTATTGTGTTCATAGACATTTTACCTTATAAATTATAAAAATATTTTTAATATATCTCTATCAAAGATAATTTTTTTGCTTTTCATTTTTACATGGAAAACATACAAAAGAATTAAGTTAAAAAAACTATCCATCTTAACAAACACTTACTTTTCTTTAAAAACTACAAAAAATAATTATGTATCACTTTATTACATTTTAATAGATAAAAATTTTTATACTACACCTTTACATGTATGATAAAAATACAAAAAAAATTAAAATGTAAAATAAATGTTTTAATTTAATAGACAGAGATTGTAAAAAAACATTTGAGTAGAGGTTTAAGGTGTAAGTGTTGTCAGTATTTAATTTACTCTATTTAATATTAAAATTTTTTAGCTAATTATTACCGTTTTTTACAGCATTGTGTCAAAATTAATATTTAGAGATACTTGATTAGTCTTTAAAAAGAAGGAACTATGCGCAACATTACAAGTCTCTAATATTTGTTTTAAACATATATCATTTAAACTTTATTAAGTTTACTTGTAAATATATAAACACTTAAATGAATAAAAAATGTTTAGGGAAACATTTAATTTAAATTTTGTTGATAGCTACAAAAATCATATAAAATTTTTTTATATTAATTTTGGTACATATTTGTAGTAAGATTGCAACTCAACAATCTAATTACTTACTTAAAAAAATTAAAGGCGTAAAATAATAAAGAAAAAATTTTATGTATGATGTCATTTATTAAAAAAAATTAAAATGTTGACTGTTGTTTTAAAAGGATACATTTTGCTAAAATTTTTTAAAAATATTAAAAATTAAATTAAAAAAAAAGATTACACATATCAATCTTGTCATTTGAATTACATTATTAACAGTAATCATTGTTTTCATTGAATTCAATTGTAGTTTTACAGACTATATCTTTCAACTTAATTAATTTGATATATGAAAAAAAAATATGGATTAAAATAATTGAGAACATTGCTCTATGAGATATTATGCTTTAAAGTTTGAAGTTTTTAAATGAATTGATATTTAAATGAACCTGTAAATAAAATTTTAATTGAAAGATAACAGAAATTTACATGTTTAAATTAAATCCTTAAACTTATTTTTGTTGTCTAAACACAATTGTTTTAAAGTAAGCGTCTATCGATTTTAACATGCAAAATTCTCGAAATGTAAATTATTTTACTGTTAAATGTTATGATTTCAATTTAAAACATGTGTTATAAAACTTTTTACATTAAAAAAGATTTTTACAAAGAAAGTTAAGGTTATAATAGTTTTAAATATAATTAATGTATATCGCTCTATTATTTTTATTGGAATTAATTTACCATATAAAATTATAGCAAAGAAGTTAACACTAACCAATCATTTCTTTAAATGTCTTATAACACGGATCTTATTGATGTAGTAAAATTAAAATAATTTTATTTTCACAATGTGGCAACTTTAAATTATTATCCCTTGAAGTTTATTCTTGTTCACTATTATTTTATCACGAATAAATTATTTTTTTTAAGGATTTCTTTAAAGCTAATATATTTGTATATAAAATATAGTCACACGGTTAAATTGTTAATACTAATTTTACAATTTAGTAATTTATAAGCAAAGCATTTTTTAACATTTTAAATTTATCAATTTATTTACATTATTAAAAAAATTCAGTATTTTATTCATCACATAGTTAAAACAATGTTTTATATATTTTTATTGTCGTAGTCATCTTCATGTTATTCTCATAAAGTTACAACATTTCTATATATTGAGATGTGACGTGCCATATCTGATCGGCTGTTTAAAATATAAATAATTTCCTTCTGAATGAAGGGTGAAAGTTTACAATAAAATAT
>DWCF01007242.1:0-10987 GCA_018230265.1 Delias oraia | reverse complement strand
GCCACTGACGTATATTTGATATAATATTGTTTAAAATTTAATTCTGCATCGAATGACATGCAATTTGTACCCGCTTGCCAAGCGTGGTGATTAAGGCAAATAACCCCTCTATGAATATTTTATAATAATTATAATAAATTATTAATATATATTTATACAATATATATGTTTGTATACAAGTCCTAATATAATATAACAGAAGAAATGACAGGTTTTGGCAGTTAAGATATTATAAATGATAATCCTGTACTGTTTTATTTTCACGGATTTAGTCATGTTTATTTATTATGCTGTATTTTGCCATGTGAGTGAAGATATGAGGTCCATGAAATTATAAACGCAATTTAAAAAGCCGGACACACAATTAAAGCATATATTTGGCGCAGTTGTCCATGAATGTCGGTGTTCTCTCCCCTTAGAAGAGATCCGCCTATTCCGTTAACGACTGTAAAAATAGTTTTACCAATATTACATTATTGAAAACCTTATATCACGGTTGAATTCTGCATTTTATTTTGTTTTAGTGCGGAAGAATTAGCTGAGCGAACAGATGTGATCAATGTTGTTCGGCAATTAGTAGAACGACAGACCGAATTGTGGACATTGCCGGCGGAACTGCTCCATGAAGCCTACATCCATCTTGCGCATACGGAACCCGCGCATTTGGACTCTCTGCTGCTTCGGAGAGCAGAGTTAGTATACTAGTTACTATAAAAATAAATAAGGTTTATTTTCTAATTGAATAATAATTATAAAATAGACAAGGATTCTTTTTTTAAGTTATATCGGACATCGGAGCAAGAGCGTCTCCTATATGGTATGAGAATACCACCGCCTATGGACATCCGCATTATAGTCCGCGTATATATTGTGTTGCTGGCTTTTTACGCCCCTTGAGCGGTATTTTAAGAGTCTCCGATATCCTCACTCAGCGAAACACAGTAGAGGCACCGTTTCAAATACAAATACGCTGAGTATTTTGTGAGCCAAAATGTGTTTCCAAGTTATAAGCTGATTTAATTGATACTTTTTATAATCAATTGTCCAATGATCACAGAGAGTCAATTCCCTGTTCTAATAGCATTTCTCATATTACATACTAATAGTAAATATTATTTGTTTTCAAATTATTTGAATTAAATAATTAGTTAATTTAAGTTTTTATTATCATTAAATTAAAGGAAAAAAGGTCGTTTTATAAAATACACGTGAACTATTTCAGAGCAGCGGAGGCAACCGCGAACTCTGAAAGCGGAGTGCGGCGTGTCTGGTCCCGAGACCATTTCTTGCACGCCGCGACAGCCACTGCCACAACACAACCATCGCCTGCTAGTATTATGTACGTATGCTTATTCTACAACTTAGAAGAGAATTGATAACTAAACAAATACTATCCAATTATCTTTTATCCATTTTTAGTTGTTTTTATATCAAAATTGGAAAGCAGGAGGCTCATCTAGAATAAGCGATACACCGCCCATGGACACTACCAGCCCTTACTAAGTCACGAGATTGTTATATCCTTTGAGAGATAAAACATGGTGGAAATAGGACAACTAGATGGAGGAGTTCCTAAAAGTAGAAGGAGTGTGAATCGGATTACTGGATCTGCCACTCACCGTACGAAACGCGAGAGCCAACTACATAGGAAATGGCTGGGGTATTCACGCCGGTATTCTGTGGTAGAGTGCTTAGTGCACTTCTAAGCTGTATTTGTTCATTTCAATTATATAAGTCTCCAATAAAGAGATTTTAAGTCTAAATATGAAAATATACCTTTTTATAGCGAAGTTAGGCAAGAATTTTTTTAAACTGGGATGGATATTTATTTACAGGAATAACGATCGTAATTCAGCTCGACGGACGCGCACAAGAGACGCCGCTTCAGACACATCTTCCGGATCTCTGTCTTCAGCAATGACCATTGTAACACGGTACGCTGTTTTAAATTCTGAATATATTCATTAAATTGAATTACCTCGAAGACATTACTGACTCGCAAGAAAAGACCGACTGGTGCACATCAAATAGTTTAAGATTTTTTTTTAATACCTACAGCTATGTTCGTTAAAAAATAAAGAAATTTAAGAAATAGAAGCCGAACAACCAGGAGAGCATAACAGCGTAAAGTAGTACATACTTGAATAGTGTTTCGCTAAGTGAGAGAGGATACAAGGTGCACATCAATTTATACCGATTAAACAACGTAAAATTCCAGCAACGTTGGTATAAACCAACAAAAAAACAAAAAACAGGTTGCCTATCTCGATTGGGTAACCAGCCTACTGTTTTCAACTAGCTACCTCTAAACAGCAATATCTTAGTAATTCATGGAAATTTATTTGAATTTTTATAGGGTTCGTAGCAGTGAAGAATGCACGAGTAGCGGCATTGTATATTCGCCACCTTTAAGAGATTCTGCAGCCGACTCCAATGATTCAGCCAGCGATTATAATGAGGTAAATCTTTATTAACGGATATGCTTTTAATGTTTGTGATAGCGAGAACAAAACATCCTATGATAAAATAAAGATAACCAGACTATATATTATATTGAAAATAGAAAAAAATACTCTGAAAATTATTCACATTAAACTTAAATGCAGTAGTAGAAATGTAATAATTTTCACGTTGCGTATAATATATAGTATCACATAATTTCAGACAGGCGCATGCTCAGAGGATGAATGCGTAATTACAGCATCACTCCACATCCCAGCCATGCGTCCACGTCGCAGATCGACTTCAGGCTCATCATCATCAGCGAAGCGGGACTCAGCTGTTGGTTCTTCACCGGCCTCCCCCGCTTCAGCGTCTAACACTTCTTCGCCGCCGGCCAGTCCACCCCCTCGTGCGCCTGAACGCCGAAATGATATCGAAAGACTCGTTACTTATGGACGGTGTGTATAAATATTTATTTTATGTCATCATCATCAGCCTATTAAAGTCCCCTGCTATACTGCCTCCCCCAAAGACGCACCTACGCAATCTTAAGTGATCTGGATCCAGTGGTTGCCCGCGACCTTTATGAGATCGTCTTTCCATCATTATTTAATTTTTATTTCTTTCTTTCTTGAATTTTTACCGATAACATTCAACGTACTTGTTACATATATGTAGCTTGTTGAGATCGCTGATTTGCATGCTTGAAATATTAAAACCGCTGATTCGATACGTCATATGACCTACTTTCCGTGACTGCAACTATATTGAGATGCCGACGCAGCGGCATGTGAGTTGGCAGAAGCGCAGGTGGTAGCCGTTGCGCTTCCGCATAAAAGGTATCGAGCCTCTCATAATATTGGAACATAGATTCACCGACCTAGTTTTAGTTAATTTATATATTTGTAAATGTATAATTGAAATTTAAAAAACCTAACCAACGTAAAAAGCCGGCAATGCGATCAATGCGCGGACTGTGGCGTGGTTGGATACACATATAGGATACCCTCCTGCTCCGTTGTCCGCTATAGAATAAAAAGTTTAAACCGAGGCTTTTCTACGGTCGGGCTAAAAAAGACTGATTCACCTTATTGACGTCCACTGAAACTCACTTTTGCGACTTGTGAAATAAAGACTCCAATAAATTATCAATAAGACCGCTTTAACTTCGAGATATCTACTCCTAATAAATCTTATGCTATCTCTTATTCAACACTTTTTCATCTTGGCAGAAGTTTTGTAATTTGATTACGCAGATCATTTAAAAATCATCCGTGGGTTCTAGGGTAGAGCCTACATGGGAACTTAGAAGTCAAAGTTGAAATAATTTTGACTCTACTGCGATTTCAAAAGGTGATTGCGTTGCATATATTTTCTTAGAAAAAAAGTTCTTAAGACGGTATTTATAATAAGAATCATAATTCACATATCATGTTATTGAATTAAGTACAGTTTAAAATATCCAGATTTTTAAATTACGTAGCACAAATAATAATGCAGCCATTAGTTACATATTGCAAATGAGTAGAATCTGAGAGAAGTTTTCTAATTGGTAATCATGTCTTAGTATAATCGCCGATTAGAAGTCTAGATAGTCAGCTAGATAATTTTATAAATTATTTAAAAAAAATACTATTTTAGAGAAAGAAATACATCGGACGCGCGCGCAGTGATTGTTAGACAACACGACGAGACCACAGTATCGCGTGCCACGAGAATTTGTAGAGAAATACGGCGGGAAGAAGTTATACGGAATGATCAGAACACAAGAAAGGAGGAACCTGTCAGGAATGACCAAAGAAGAGATGATCTAGTCAAAACAGATGAACAAGTCAGAAGAGAAGAGAGGAGAGAAGGGACAATGCTTTACAAGCGGGGCGAGTTAATTTCAAGTGCGCAGACTCGGCCCACATGACATATATACTTTGCTTTTATATATAAACGTCTATTTATCATATCTGTGCGTTTTTCATTTGCGTAATTAAGTCAAATAACTTTCTCAGTGAGGGATAGAACAATTTGGTGACAAAAATAAAACCCATTTCATTTTGTAAACATTTTAATTGTACCTAATATTCACTTATTAGAGGCTTTACAAGTATAACAATTAAATGTATATGGATAGATTTATTAATACATGATTTAAAAATTATATCGTGGCTATTTCCTGTGCAATTTGTCTCTCATGATGATGCCGCCCAGTTTTGAAACGTTGTCTTGATATTCTGTTTTACCTAGGGGCGGGACGGCTGACGTTGTCTCTATAATATTAAATAGTTTATTTTAGTCAAACTTTTACTCAGCTATCATAGCTGCAGTTGTTTGCAAGATGTAGGCTAGATAAGGAAGAAATACTGAGCATATTCACAGTGAATAAAACTCAATCCCTTAACGTATAGGCAAATAAACCTAGTAATAGCTAAATAATTTTGCTACCCTAGCTATGAATCCAAAGCACTCGGAACAAGACCGAACTGTCTTAGTTTGTCACTTCAAAAAAATGAAATTTAAAGATTTAAATAAATGGATATCAAACCGCATTTAGCCCTAGGGTCACTGGCGCCCCCGCCTCCTTGTTTGGAGATTGTCTTGGGTGTGGTCATCCTGGGCTTTGGTCCCACACGACAAGGATCACCCGGAAGCCGCATTGGTTGTGCACATGGACCGGTGCCACTTTCGTCAGCTGCCCGCTGCAGGCCTTCAAACTTTGCACCAGGACCTATAAATTTCAAAATGAAGAAATATATTTAAGAAGTTTCATAATTTTATTACTATAGCGCAACATTTGATTAATATGATTGTATAAGAATATTTTCGTAACTTTCTCTATAATAGACATATGTTAGTTTATCTAAAATCTTAGGTATCCTAGTATAATTTAAATAACTGGCAGTAGCAAAGGCAGAATCAATAAATTAAAAATTAAGATTCCCTAAAAATGCCGCTTAAGTATCGTAAAAAGCCGGCCACACAACCAAGGCACGGACTACAGCGTGGTTGTCCATAGGCGGCGGTGTTCTCTTAGCGTATAGGAGATGCACTGCTCGTTTTGCGCTATACTATAAAAATACCATAAACCAATCTGTAATTATGAATAACCAAAAGCATTTTATCACTATTGGAAATTTATTTCAAAGTAAGCATATCTAAGAAATGCGTATTAATTATTATACAATAAGTACCTGACTCGCAGAAATCAGTTTGGTACGTTGTCTTATTTCTATCCCGATCAATTCTCTGTTTTAACTCTGGTGAGGCCTCATTCTGCAGGATGCTATACAGCATTGGATATTTCGATTGCAGCTGTACCATAAAAATACGTTAGATATACAAAATCATAGTATTTAATGCATTATTGTACCACATTTTGAAATATAGACGTATTTAAATAATCAGTATACATTTATTAATGACAATATTTGATTGTAGGGAAGGAAACAGTGTTGAGGTAAATATATAAAATTATCTCATTACAATGGTACGGTTATTGGCAAATGTATATGGTATTAATATAAAGTGTATTTATATTTTGAACTATTATAAGATATAAACTCAATAGCTGCATGTGAGATAAAAAAATAATAAAATTAGGGTGAAAAATTTCATATCATCTCCTCAAAAAAGCAAATACAATTAGATATACGTATTTAATTTGAGTAAAAGATACATTTATTTGTGTTTTACTCATAAGATTTATATAAACGTAACTGAATTTTACACAAAAGCCTCCTTTGTTAAAATTTTGTTAATAAAATATCTGGTGTGGCATTCCGCGGAAGCATAAGAATCAATTTCAACCAATGCATAACAACAATTTAAAATGCTTTATATAAATACCTTGTCCAAAAACGCATTGGGTTGATCGTATCTCGAAGACGCGGTTTCAGGGCTGGCTGCAACTCGTACCGGATATAATTTAGGGTCAAGCATAGGGCCCATTAGCTTAAAAGTACCAAAAACATCACAATTATGCAAACTAAATGTTTTAAAATATTATTCCCAATTTATAGATAACAATTTTTCCTTTGTGGCCGTGATTTTGTAACAGATTCTAAATGCCTACTGTAGTCAGCATATTAGCGGTGCCAGGCGCGAACTTAGATCAATTTGTCGAAGGGCATGCTGCAATGCTATGAGAAAAGTTTTGAAACAAAAGCGAAAGGTTGAACAACGAATAGCTTAAACTTTCCATTGACTTCCTTCATTGAGTCACGGTAAATATGTAAGTACACTTTCTTACCGCGCGTTTTTAGCCACATTTTTTTCCATTTTCTAGATTTCCCTTACGTTTTCTTGTATATTTTGTATTACAGGGAGAAGCGCTATTGTCCATATTGAATATTTAATATAATATCTATATCTTTCTTCAATTGTTTAAAATGAATTATGCTGAAAACCCAGAGCACAAACACAACAAAGACCCACGCGACGCCATACCAGTTGAAGAACGTAGAATGCCGTATTTTGTTTGAACTATCATATCCGGTAACGATTTCACTTAGGATTTGCCGATTTCGTTACACTGTTTTGTTTTGATAAATTAAATCGAAAAAAAAAGATGACTGTGTTTATACCTTTGTTTAGATGTTGGAGATTGCCGCGTTTGATTTTATGTCTCATTTATGTAGTTGTCGATATTTTTGTAATTCCTACTTTAAAAGAAAAAATAAATATACGTGGAGAGCAGAAAAGCAATTAAAAAATATTAAAAGAAAATTAAAATTTAATCATAATGCATGCTTTTAATAAAGTTTCCATTTTGTCTTTTGTAACAAATCTAAGCATTTTATGATTTTAACATAATGTTGAATGTAATCCAGTCACCGCGGATACAGTGGTAACCTGAACAGCGTCTGTCGTTTTATTTACGTAGAATTAAGAGTTTGTTTTAAATCAAAATCCTTTCTATCTTAAATAAAATTAAAAGTTTTTTTCTTAATAATATTAAGAATTATAATAATGAATCCTATATTATTCGTATTACCTCATTACGGCTCCATCCTCCCTCTTTTCCTGGTGGCAATTGGACCTCTTCTCCAGAGTACTGAGGGCAGCGGCAATCTGGAGGCCTTGTATGTTGCATGCATGCTTGATAAAACGCTAATTCCTGACCCGATAACTTAGGAGCTCTGTAATTAAATATTATACGTTGTAGCATTTCAAACATGTTTTCGCTTTTTATAGTAGACGATATTAGATGAAATTAATAAAAGTTTATAAGTAATATTTAGAGGAGCATGAGGCATACTTCGCAGTTAGTTTATAAACTTTTTGAATAATATTTTAATGTTTTTATTTTGTTTTTACGGGTTTCATATAAAGTAGCTACTACACAAAAGGGTTAAATCACACACGTGAAACACTTCTTCCTAACATTTAAAACGAATTTTATTGAACCAGTGATGTATAAGTTAACATTGAGAGGGTGCATAGATAGATTATCTTTGAATAAATAGCCCGATGTTTAAAAGGACTGCTTTAAAAAACTTACTCGGCAGCTCCACCCTCTGTTCCTGAACCGGGTAAATTGGGCCACAGATAGTCCTTTCGATATGTCGTTAAATAATGATCCATGATAACTAAAGATTTTCCATTTCACTGTAATTTCAATATTCCCTCAGTCTGATCATTAATAATTTTAACTTATAATTGTAAATAGTATTGTTACATCTTGACGTTCTTTGTAGTCATTGTGACAGTCAACGCTATACCACCTTTTTGTATTTTTAATCTCTATGGCTGGTACCAAAATAATCTGGGTTGTTTTTAAAAAAAATTCAATCACTACTAAATATCAGTGTACTGTTTTTAACGGTTAGATTGGTTATTTCTTAATGATACGAACATAACTTGAAGTCAAGAATGCAACTAAGCTTATAACTGATCACTGACTGAGCTTCGAAAAAGATATCGTGCAAGTAGCACTTAGTACCAAGGTAAGGCCAAGGTTGATAAAAATGATTTTCTCATTACTAATCTTTTAATTTGTTATTACAAATTCGTTTCTATAAACTTTTTCAAATACTTAAAGGAATTATTGAATTGATATTAAAACAAATAATCACCATCTTAGACGATTCAGACATCATGAAAATTTAATGTGATAATTTTATAAATTATTATAAAAGACACATAATATCTAAATTATAAGAGAACGTTCTTGATAACTTTGTATGAAATAAAGTTCATAACATTTTGTTCAGGTTTTGGATGATTGCGTATAAATAATACAATATTAACTATGAGTTGAAATTGATAATAATTCTAAAAAATAACAATTAAATTCTATATGTATAAAAGTAACGATTCTTCCATCTTCCAAATTTCGGTTCCTCGCGGGGTGGACCAAATGGATTTTTCTCCAAAATAACTCTCGCAAGGAGATCATGGCAAACGCCATAACTTGTGTCCCCTGTGCGTACGCGCAGAATGCGCCTAAGTTCCTCTGCGAAGCGATATTTTAAATTAAATAACAATTTACTTTTATCAAGTCAGAAGTTCAAAAATACAAACGACCATTTACTGTATATAAATTTAAAATGGTTGGGTTTATTACAAGCATTTTTAAATCGTCAAAAAAATACAAAAATAATTTCGTAATAAATTACAATCAAAAAATATTTCCAGCAGTGGACTTGAATAGGCTTTTGATGATGATGAGGATGAAGTTACAAGCTACCACCAGGCGGTCGGTGTGTAGATTTTACGCAGAAAAACCGGCAAGAAACTCGGTAATTAGTCATTACAATTTTAAAAAGTAGTTGTTACACGAAACATGTAGGATACAAAGTAACTTTCACACGAACAAACAAAGCTATTGACACTACAATATTATTTAGCTAACTGCAAAAATCTAGCAAAAGATTCAAAGCATACCCATGAGTTTTTAATTCGTTGAGAGTTATAACTATATAGAGATTTCACGTGGATATCATTTAATCAAAGGACTAACTTGTCAATGAATTATCAAATTTAGGCCTCATAGACATGGAAGAAGGTGGTTCAGCATACTTTTCCGGTTTGGGCGGGCGGTAGGATCCCTTCTGGCTTGTATCTGGTATGTAAATGTCATCTGGTAGGCGGAGTGTCTGCAGAGCGCGGGCACGTCGTGCCATATTCACCGACATAAATGGTAATTCTAGAGTATTTAGTATTCAAATTGTAATTCATAAGATAGAGGCAAATTTATAATTAACATTCTTATCTTTTAAATATAGTTTATATGTTTTTATATATTTAAAACGAGAGTCGCATTAGAAAAATGGGCGCACCTATTTTAAGCGTTAGCCTTAGAAAAGCCACGGTTGCGTTACCGGTACGCTGTTTCTTTGTAGATCCCCAAACCGTAATAGTTTGAAAATACCTCAGCATGTAGAAGTTTATAAACAATTCAGTCTATAACTGCTTATTGCTAATATCACCGTATATAGTATTTACTGACGCACTAACTGGACCGGCTCGTTTTAAGTGATACCACGAGCTCACATAGTACTTAACGTGAAACGGTACTTGTATTGAGTTTCGCAGAGTGAGGAGGATATCGGAGGTCCTTAAAAATTCCGCTTAAGCAGCGTAAAAAGACGGCAACACACCATTGCGCGAACTATGGCGCGGTGGGCGATGAGCGGCGGTGTTCTCTTACCATATAGGAGATACACCTGCTCCTTTGTCCACTATACTATAAAAAATATACTTTTTAGTACTGTTTGATAAATATACACATGCATTTATAAATAAGTTATTATTATTATTAGAATATTCAAGACAGGTAACATTTAAGATACCATTTTCATGTAATTTGTTTCTAGATCACATAGCTATTTATGAACGTCATAATAACTAAAGAGACTGTTCACCACCAAGAACAGTCAAAAAACTCAGACGGGTATAATTTTTTAATGGTATGTCTTTACATAATTTTTGAAAGTGGAAATATTATTGTCTACATCTCAAGCGCTGAGAAGCAAAACAAACAACTCTATTTTATAGTATCTTAATTATTATTTTCTTAATATTAAAATTTCATTTTCAGCAAAACAAATTACTGATATAAATGTTTTATTATATGTGTAATGAATTCCGTATCTATTCAGACTTACCCCTGGAGCAATATTTTGTAAGGTACTCTGTCCTTTTAAGATCCTGGATCTCATGGTCAATGGGTGTCGGATCAACATCCTTTGTCATGTACATCTTCGTCACCGTTGGGTGATCTTCGCCAAACTGAATGACAATGAATATACCAATTACTACCACTTACATATATTCATATTCAATTTTGATACAATTACTTAATTAAATAAGTTTTCCATATAACGTATTATACTTCTAGCACATAATGAACCGTTATTTTTTCTTACTCATATAGTCATATATAGTTTATTATTATTATTTAGTTTATCTCAATAAACATTTATCAATTTGCCTTTTTTTTGGCGCGAGCGAAAAGCATCTTATTTTGAATCAATTCATCATCATCATCAGCCCATTCAAGTCCACTGCTGGACATAGACCTCCCTCAAAGACGCCCACCCGCTGCGATCTT
>DWCF01007241.1:0-10987 GCA_018230265.1 Delias oraia | reverse complement strand
TCCACCATTAACTATATGTTGTTTATAGGCCTAAAGGTCTTTTCCAATCAATATTTTCATTAATAAATCGTATATCTTGTAGCCCTTCTTCTGCATAATCACCGAAACTTTTAACGATCTTTCCATTTCATTGTGGATTTTAAAAATTGCAACATTAGTCTAACTGAAGTAGCGGCAATGATTTCAAAATTCGACAAAATTAAAATTTCAAAAAAATATCTACCCCAAATAGTCGTAGTAACATATCAGGAATTTTGTCAGTTGTAAAAGGAATGAACTAGGACGAGGATGTAAAAACAATGAACGCTCTTTGACGGTTGCAAATGTTTATCAACAATTACAATTACTTTTTAATTTTTCCTATACGTGACAAATTATTAGCTTTTGTGACAGTACTTTGTCGAAGTCCCAGTATTTCAACTGAAATGTTTTTTATACATGCTTGACTAATCTAAGCGGCGTCTTCAGCTACCGTCCGTGGCATAACCTTCGGTGTACCACTCTCCACATAAATCCGGGTTTGCATATGAACAGCATTCAATTCGTTCAAGTGTATTGTAATTTGTAATTCTAACCCGTCATGCCGCGTGGTATCAAACCAATAATCAATATTTAATTTGTTTTTGCGCAAAAAACTTAAACAACCTTTACTTATTCTTGTTATTGTTGATTTTTTGCTTGAAATAAATATTTTGAGTTGAGATCGATTATTGACGCTTCTTATGCCAATTTGACATTGGTCGGGGCTTTAAGTTCATGAAAATTATAATGACAGCAGATTCAGTCTCGTTACATTTCAACTATCTTAAATCCAGCAAACTTTTATAATTAAATACATTTTTTATTCTTACTATTAAGTCATTATCCTTCTGCTACATGTAAATACTTTGAATTCTGTTTATACTATTGCTCAATTCTTTATTTATGTATCTAAAGAAAGTAAAGTCATAAGAAGAACCTGATGAGAAATAATCTAATAATTTATTTTATCGTAAGACCTCTTTTCTAAATGGCAGATGTTTAAGATTCTTGAATAACAAGTTGGAGTGTAACCTAAAAGCTCTTAACAATTATATTAGACAATATCCTTCAGAGTAATATCACTTTACTAACGGAACGCCTTAAAGGTGTACTAGGTAGATATCATACTCATAATAGAAATGTTGGTTAAGGAAATTTATATACGCCTATGTTATGTTAGATGTTATGTATTAAAACTTAACTACACTATAGTGTAATGATTATGAGATGTTTTCTGATTCACCAACATTTTCTATAATTTATTATTAAAAAACTGGGAGGCAAAAGAGCAGAATAAGTAGTCAGCCACCGCGATGCACACTGCTAGTTCCAAGTCAGAGTATAAACTCAGATGGTAGGGTTCTGTGTAAGGACCGCGCTAATAAACGCTTTCGACGGATACGGAGGCGAGAACCTGCGTCGCCAGATTCACCCCGTTGAGCTTTTGACCGCCTACTCAGGCAGCCCATGTACCCGCGGCGGCCAAAGCCGAGGTTCGTGTCTCGCAGTAGACGCTCTTGCGCTAGTCACGGCTAAAGATTAAATTCACGGCGAGCCTATGGCATGCCTCAAAATGCCGTGTGAAGCTGAAATTACTGTATGGGCGGCAGCAAATACTCCTTAAAAAAAGTCATTGGTTCACTGGCAGCAGATTCAACAGTAGTGCGCACTGCACTGCACAATATAACATAAAAAAACGCCTTATGGAAACCAGATGAAACGTTATTGAGTTGAAACTTCGATTTTTAGAATTACAAAACGGTACTTTATAATTCCCACACTCATAAGTTATTAATTGACTTACTCGTTAACATCAAACGAATTTGTGAATTGACCGAATCAGGAAGCAACTTTAAAATTGCATATCTAGATACCTTTTACATATAATGCAACAATTTAAAGATTCGTTAAACATGGTTTAAATATAAAATTAATAACAAATAATACAAAAACATGGATAATAATTTTATCCAATCGATATTATGATATTAATTATTCAAAGGTGAGTTATAATCAAGTAGTATTTTAGATTTTGAGATCTTGTATTTTAAAGATTTAAACATCTTTACTTTGATATTTTAAATCACAAGGCAAACGATCAGGAAACCTCCAGGTTCTACTGCGGGTGTATTGCCTGTCTTTTAGGGATATATTAAGCGCATTTTTTTAAAGATCCTCAAGTCCTATTCATTTGGATATATATTGTAAGGTTCTACAATGCTGTGGTACAAAACTAATCCTTAAAAAAACGTTAATTATTATTTTTTATATACTTTACTTATAATTTTCCGTTATTCGTCTATTTTCATTTTCTGTTAGTGTTTCCCATATAAAACACTAAAATATGATCTCTCTTTAATAGCGAAAAATAAAGCTGTTACTCATGTAAATACATTAGTAACTATAGATTATCTCAACTATAGATTATTTTAATAATAATTGCAAACTACTTCATTTATAATTCTCTGAATGTTAAATCTGTGGCGTAATATATTAATATTAAAACAATACGTATCCTTGCTCCAAATTTATCACATTACGCATCCAAATAATATGACACTTATAAAACAATGCCCTTTATTATAAATTCGATGCTGTATTTATTAATTCAGCATGGGTCGTTGGATAATAATGTTAATATTGTGACGAATCGTTTCCATGGTCTCTCATAAATAGAAAAAGATGCATATTATATTTTATTAAAACTTACAAAATTAATAATAGTCAAAATGTCGTCGAAATGTTGGATACCTCAGAATCTTCTATTGTATTTATCATCAGAAATTTTCTGAGTAGCTGTTTGGATTACTTGCAGCTGAAATTCATCATCGAACATCAAGGCAGAATACTAAGTTCCTTCCGTATCACCTCGATGTTTGTCTTTCCACACCTGAGTGTTTACTAAGGCATTTTATGCCGCGCACCACACCACAACATTGTTGAATCAGCTGCCCGCTGATGTATTTCCAAATCAATACGATTAGACGAACCTTAAAAAAAAGACCGTAGGAGGACCGTAGTGGACTGAGTTATAAAAATGATAAGAGCTTACAAGTAAAGATTTGGAAGTTGTGTTATTTACCGAAGAAAAATTATGGTTATGATGTAATATCTACCATCTCGAAGCTCGGTCGTTCTTTAATACAAAAACCTGTTCAGGTTAGTTTGAGGTTATGCTGACAAATTGAGTAATTACTTGTCTTACATGAAACACTATAGTTTTTAATAGCGAAGGATACAGTGCATTTTAGATATGCAATCATAAGTTACGTTACATGTTATCAGTCGCTTACAGCTTTAGATAATTTTGCCTACATAAAAGATATGTCAGCTTCGCTCATGTGAAAGAAACTTTAGTTCACACTAAACCGTTATATAGGTTAATTGGAACGTGTAACTTTGTCTTTGAAAATCAAATGTTACTACTACAACTTTAGCTACTTCTCTGATTATTAGTCTTAAAGATTATAAGTCGATAATAAATAGTATTCTATAAGTAAACAAGCAATTTGTACTGTCAAAATGTTTGTTATTTTAAGGAATACGTTCTTGTGACATAATAAATAAGAAATGTAGCGCGAAACATAAGACTAAAAACTTTTCTAATGTCACTTTCTTAGACCATATACATTTTATTTATCATACCATTTTAAATTAATAATTATTATTGATAGGGTAAAGTCTGACGGCGTGTTCGTAATTAATAATATTCGGAGGATTATGAATGAGGCTTTTGCCAAACGGTAAACTATAATAAAAGTATTATCTGAATAAAAGCTATTATTATTATTAAAGTTGGACATCTCAACGTGAAAGTATATTTAAGTGCATGATTTTTACTCTGCCATATGAAAATAATTGAAACTTCAATAATATAACTCATACTTCAGAATTTCAGCATTCATTCTGAAATTCCGAATTCCGAATTCTTCAGAATTTTCCATTATGTATAATGATACCATGTAAATTGGTCAAAATATATAAAAAAATTATAAGTAAATGTTGGACGGGTACATAATGGAGATATTACAACACCATGCGCACCGTGTGCCGGTTTTGTTGGGGATGGGTTCATATGAATGTATGATAACGCCCGTTGACACACTGCGTTTGCTGTGCCGGACTACTTGGAAGAGGTTGAGATCCCAGCTATGCAGTGGCCAGCACAAAACCCAGACCTGAACCCGATTGATGATGTAAAGAAGCATGTACGAGCACGAGATCCTGCTTCCACCACTATCCAAGGATGCCGTGACGGCAGAATGGGAGAACATAGCCCACGAGTGGTAACCCTCGTGATATCCATGAAAGATCGGGTGGAAGCAATCATCATGGCAAGGGGAGGAAACACTAGATTTTATGGACTAATTTGTAATATTGTAAATGTTTTTAAATTTATTTTTTTGTAACATTGTCCTAATTTTTTATATTAAATGATTTTTAACACATACCCAAGTTTTAGTTTCTAATAGGCAATTAAATTACCATTCCAATGATATCCTACAATCATACTCTTACTATTGACAAAGTTTGAGTAAAAGTATTTTAAAGGCACGATTTTTTGACGCCGAGTGTAAACCCTTAAATATTGACGCAAAACAGACTTATTTATATTTAAAGATAACATGCGTCATATTCTTATACACCGAGATTACAGGGTTTCGTTCATAAGCCAAGCCATATAACAACAGCAGGTGTTACGACAGGTGACTGTTTGTGAAAATAAAAAAAAACATGTTTATGAAGCGACTAACCAGTTTCTTGAGCGAACTCCGATCTATACAAAATATGTCGCTTTTTTATAATATGTCAGTTATTTATTTTAAAATTACCAATACAAAGCTTTAAGCTAATTAAAAAGACAGCGTATTTCATTTCCCCTTCTACCCTGATTTTTCATTTGATATACTTTAATAAAAATATTAATTTTCGTATATAATTTTATACTTTTTTTAAAAAAAATTTCCGACCTCCCCTACCTTGCCTGAACACCTTATACAAATATTATAATAGAAAAAGTTAACCGTCAATACAAAATATTATAGTAAATTTTTTAAATAGTGGAAAACAAGGAGAAGGCATTACTTGAATACATTAATTAAAATAATCAAAGTATGGAGAATTTAATGAGAAGAACCACAGCCAATCATTCAGTTCAGGCAATCAAGGTCTTCACCAACTGACCAGAGAAGGCTTTCTATATAAAGTCCTTAGAACAAAAATTCTTCGTGGGGAGTCACGCTGAAGTATATACTGACGCAGAAATTGGGCTGGCTCGTCTCGACTGATACCACCAGCTCAGAATACCACAGTGAAGTAGTACTTGTACTTTCAGAATGTGCATAAAATTTTGGAAATATAATTAGAGCATAGTTAACGTGGTTGTCCAAAGCGGCGGTCATCGCTTACCATCAGAAACCTGGCCCCATTGTCTGCAATATAAAATAACCTATACTCGCCATGTTATTTCTTAACTTATCAACTTCATCTTTGGAAATATTTTTTAGTATTAAAATGGAACATGAAAGAGGTTTTATTATACATTGTAAGATTTTATAATGCATATTTAATAGTTTTAATTACTAACCTTCAAACATTATCTGCATAAATTGTTTTCTATCTGCATACAGGCGCGTAATTATTTTCATGTAAGGTTTCCCTCTTAACCAATTTAAGTAAATAGTTGAACCTAGACTTAGAAGCGTAGATATACGCTTTTTATTAAAAATTTAACAGCTATGATACTATTACCAGATGTTGGCGAATTTCTTTCCACATTTATATTAATAAAAACCTACTCTGGCTTTTAAAATAGGTATCGGTAGTACAAGGGTGAAAATTTAGTATTTTTTTATTATTGCCATCTCATAAAAATTATGTTGAGCCTAATCAGTTAGAGGATAAAAAGTAGATATTGCATATAGAGATTAAATTAAATTATGATTAAAATAGATATAGAGATTCCCGTCCTTAAACCTACCTTGAGTTAAATAGGTTATACTATTAAATATATAATATAGTTATATTAACCTGAAAAAATAAATTTCTTCTTCGTGGTAGTTAGATTTAGAAAGTCGAACACTGCCTTAACGATGAGAGAAATATGATATTTTAAATTATATGGCAAAACAATGTTTTCCGGAGTCAGCTAGTACAAGTTAAAATTTTAATAGTGTATAACACATAATATAATTTTAAGACACAATTAACATTTTCTTTACATATTAATTAATTATTAACTTAGCAATCAATATACTTAGTTATACCGAACTGTTTGGCGAAGGCCTCCTCCATATATTTTACAATTGTTTCTTAAACAACCATTTTAATAAGATTTAAAAATATTTTCTTTTGCTATAATAAATGTTAAATTAAGTGAATATTTTTTTTAATTTATTGAATATTAGGGAGAAGTAAGGGGGAGGACTATGTCCAGCAGGACGTCTTACGGCTGAAATAATGAGTGAATATTATTTATATCCACCTAAAATATAGTCTTAACAGGTTTAGCTTTTTGACAAGCGTTTAGCGTAACACATAAACAAAGCTGGAGCATCTGATAGCATTACCAATTCAAAATTAATTCAGAATAATAAGAAGCTTATGAATTTTAACACTCACGACTCTGTGAATCTGATTCGAGTGTTGCTGCGCCATTATGGTTACATTAGCGAATAGGTTTGCCGGTAACGTGTTCTCGAAGAACACTAGGCACAAGTAATGTTTCTATAACACAATGTGGGTAGTGAATTATTTAAAATTAGTTTATGTAATTCTTGCGTAGGACTGAGATTGAAAAATTTTTTTCCCAGTGCCACACTTCAATGGTTCTAAGCGAGAATCGTAACAAACAAATTCACTCTCGCATTTATTATATTATTTTTATAATAAAGTTGATTTGTCTATATTTATTGCTACAATTATCTTGCCTATATAGATTTTTTTTTTATGGAGACGTTGGCAAACAAGCAGGAGGCTCATCTAGATAAGCGGTCTTCCGGCTATGGACATACCCAGCTGAGCAGCGGGTATGTTGCCAGCCTTTTAGGTATAAGTAGGTTGAAGATACCAAATCGTAATGGTTTGAAAATAATTCTGCAGGCAGCTGATTCTACAGTGTTGGTGCGTGGCACAAAATGCCTTAAAACGCTCAGTTGTGGAACGTCAAACATCGAGGTGATACGAATGATATTTTGTATTCTGCCTTGATGTTCAATGATGACATTTAGCTGCAGGTATTAATCCAAACAGCTTCTCCGAACATTCCCCGTAATAAATGCTTTCTGTGTATTCATACAATTCTCCGCAACATGTAAATCATTTTTAAATAAGCTGTAGGTAAGTGATTTTCACAAAGACGCCACATAAATGTCCGTCAACAATTTGTCTTCTCTTGCTCGAGAAATATCTCGCACGCGCATAAATAATGAGTACGCACATACTAGACGAACAATAAAAGTTTTAAGTGCGCGTGAGGCATATTTCAATAATTTACTACATATTTGAATAATTTGCATCATTACAACAACATTTACCAGTTACATTTTTCTATATATAATCCATATAATATACTAAGATATAATTTATAATTTAAAATTATTATGATTTACCTCATTATACCTTATTCAAATTAAATAGCGACCAGCATAATCTTAATACTAGGAATAAGAATAAAATAGCGATACCCAGTTTTACGTTATCTAAAACAAGTAAAAAGACTTTCTTGGGGAACTATGTCTGCTTATATAATAAATGCCTAACTAACTAATTTAATGAAGACAGATTATTATAACATAAACCAATACGAATACAAAAAAGATGCATGGAAACTTCTGCACAAATATCAACTGGTTCCCTTTAAACTAGCAAATTTAAATGAATTAACTTTTGTACATTTGGCGATAAAAAAATTAATCCTATGAGTTTGTTGTTGATACTTTTCGTAGAGGTATATCCTCCGAACTAATGGTTGCTTTACAATTGTACAGTGACTTGCAAAAGTGCCCCTTATGTGGCATTGATGCTTTTGAATTGAATTGGAAATATCTCTTTTGTATGCTTGTGAAGTTGTAAGAGGTAATCTCTGGATTTACTGAAATAATATTTAAGATTCTGCCACTGAAAAAAATAAGTTATTTCCATTTACATATATTAACACGAAAAATGGAAAATGGTATTCGAATTTACAAACTAAGTTGAAGAAAAACAATCGAATAATGTTTCTTACGAACGCTGCCTTGAAGATATATATTAATTCTAGAGATTGTCAGTCATTTTGTCAGTTGACAAATCAAGAACAGGTTTTCAAATTAATAATTGTTCACTTTTAGATCACCCACAATGAATGTCAATGTGTAATTCACTGATTATAATTAAACCATCCCTTTGAACTAATAAAAATCAGTATAAAATTTGAATAATTATTAATTACCTGAAGCGATAGCGTGACATAAATCAAGTGTACTTTATCTCTGAGTTAAAGCATCAGAGAAAGATAAATACGGGTTTGTTGGTTGTTAGCGGCTATCTATTCTAGTTCACAAATGTCCATTAGGACAGGGCTATTATTAATGCAAACTGTATTTAGTTTTGAATCATTCATTGAGATTGCAATGCAGGTTGCATGCCTCGCTCGTGACTTGTGAGTCCTGTAATGAGGTGTTGGGCCTAATATTAACTTTACCGTTACGTGATGTGAGCAAAATCGAATTAAACTAATCATATGAATTCAATAACTGAGTTCTGCGATGGAAGACTGTATCGCAGTTCCATTATTATGCTAGTTGTAATTTTAATACTGATAATAATGTATAAATCTTTATTTATTTATATAATGTTATTATGTTAAATAATGAATACAATTTAAAAAACAACATTTAAAGCCGTTGCTTCAGGAACATCAATGATATAATTGCAAAATAACTCAAAACACGCACGGTAATGGTAGAACACAATAACATCAATTACAATTTCCTTCAAAGATACACTATAACATAAACACTAAATCCTTTTTTTTATTTAAATCTTACGAATACAATATAAGCAAAACAAAAATATTAAAAGAAAAAATTGTAAAGGTAAGTTTAAAAAGTGCTGTATGGCTCCACCACTAGTGGCTGAGTTACGGTCTTCAGCACACATATACACACAAAAACAAATATTTATAAAGAAAAAGTTTGGAACAAAATATTACATTGGAATAAACAATTAAATTACATAACCAATATTAAATAAAATAACCAATTAATAAATGAAATAACCAATTACTAAAACAATCACAGTGTGAAAAATTTATCACAATCACCAATCACTTGGCCAGGTCTTGGTCTTGCTATTGCGCCCCCAGTCTTGGTCTTGGTCTTGCAGCAAGAGACTTGCAAGTCTTGAAATTACCTATTAGACTCCTGATATTTATTAAAGTTTACTCCAGATCTTAGAAAAATCTATCAGAATAGGAACATTTTTAAGTTAAATTAGCATAGCTATAGTAAAGACCAACCAGATTTATAAAATATGTTTAAAGATTTAATGAGAAATTGCAAAAATCACTGCCAAATAAATAGCTGCAAGACGCGCGAGTCTTGCAGGCTTAGTCTTGTTCTTGCTCAAGTCTTACTCAGTCAGTCTTCGTCTTGCTAAATTTGCACTATGCACAATGCTATAATATATATGTAAAAATTTAACTTTTGAGTATAGAATAATGTTAATAACAATGAATCTTTATTGTGGCCAAGTTATAGTCGAACTCTGTATAGAAAAGAAAATCGGGTTGGTTCTATTATTTATAAATCAAGGACTGGGCAGCTTTCATAAACATTGGTATGGAGATAGCATACAGTCTGGTTTAATATATAGGCTTTTTAAACTAAAAATGAAAGGTTTTTTAGTGTATTTTCCGGCTTGGCGAGCCTTAGGACTGATCAGGGTTCATTATAGGATCCAACTGGATCCATTTGTTTAATATAAAATTAAAACAGCTTTGTAACTTATGTAAGAAATAATTAAACTACTTACTAATTGACATAAACATTATAACTTATCATTTGTTCGATAAAATCTGTTCGTATTTTATCTTATTAGAATTCTAGTTTCTATAATACTTTCCAATAGATTTGAGCTCTGATTATTCGAGATAAATGTCGTTTATGCTTTACGTTAATAATTTTAGAAACTGTCACTGTCAAACTAGTGTGATTAGCAGTTGACAGTTGTCATTTATTATCTGTTTTCGGATAAATATCGTAACCGACCTTCTTGCAGTTCGGAGGTGTTTTTTAATAACATATCTGATCTGTGCGTGAGTATGTTTAATATTTTCACATTGATTATTAATCACTATTCGTTTCGCTTTGCTGTAAATATATTAATAATTTTATATTATAAAATATACGGAAAAAGTATTAAATAACAATAGCATAATAATATAAAATATGTGACCTTTATAAAGTCAGTATCTCCTTCGATAGTCTAGATAGTTGATGTCCTTAACACAGAGCGAGGACAACATTAAGACATTTAGAATAAGCCAATCTGAGTTGAATTTTTTGTCAGTGACTCTGAATTTTTTACACATGCAAGAATACTCAGCGTGAAACGGTACTTGTACTGTATTTCGCATAGTGAGTGCGGATATCGGAGGCCCTTAAAAGTGCCGTTGAATCGGCGTGAAAAGCTTTCGAAACAATCAAAGATTGTGGCGCGGTTGTTCATGGACGGCGGTTTTCTCTTACCATATTGGAGACACACCTGCTCCGTTAGCCGCTATAGAATAATAGAATATACAACTAAAAACCATAAAAATTAGGATATTCTACGATTTAAAATTTAAGTTAGTACAAAACATTATTTCCAATCTAAATGATATATTATAGAAATCATTTTGATTTGTAATACCTAAATATAGTTTTTTTTATGTTTCTTAAAAACAAAGGTAAACTCTTCCTAAATAAAATAGGTTATATCACAA
>DWCF01007240.1:0-10988 GCA_018230265.1 Delias oraia | reverse complement strand
TAGTACTTCCAAGTGTATTATAAATAAGGCTGTATTATAAATGCTGCGAAATGAAAGTTGCAAAGGAGTCGTTAAATTTTTAGAGGCAACACGAGTGCAACACATCTCTGTATGGAAATGGAAAATGTGTTTTATTTCTCTATTGTTTTATAAGTTAACAACGAATCACTGTTACATTGTGTAGACTTCATGGGATCTGTTCTAATCTTTATTCATTTATTTATATTCTGACAGCAATCGTTAATCATATAACAAAACTATTACTTCTATGAGATATCAATATTCATCTGGTGGGATCCGCTATTTGATCCAATGATTAGCGCGTGCTGGATGACGGCATTCAATTGAATGATTATGATGAACGTTGACTGACAAGGCGTCACTCAACGTCCAGCTAGTTAGCGGTTTGTAGCATAGGCCATTGAACAGAGCGGCCGGAAAATCTGCCAAGTAATTGTCATTTCGTTTATTTTTTTCCTACTGCGGCGTTAGTAGTCACCAAAACAAATATGGCGTCAAACAGCTCGCACAGATAGCACTGTGTTGATATTTTATTGATTAATATTACTTTAAAGTGAGTTTTTGTAATAAAATAGTGTGAGAGCATGGATTTAACTGTTTCTAACCTAACTTAACCTAAATAAATTTAGGCCTTATATCTCATTTAACGACTGCGCTAAATGACGTTCAGTCATGACGTTGAACGTTATATTCAACAACTTGACGAGTTGACCTTTAGTCATTCTACTAAATGCTGTCGCGCTAGTCATTTGATCAAGTTGCGGATTCAATCAGATGACTGTGCGTCACTCCCGTGATACGTCTAAGTACGTTATTGCATAGGGCGTCGACATACCAATAATCTCTACTATTTCGTATTATGCTCATTTGTAAGCTTTGCTATTGGCTGTTTGGATGGTTTCAGTGGGTTGTCTTGCCTTTGAATGCGACTTGAGAGCGGGCAGCGCGATATGTAATTATTACTTTATTTATGCCTGGTGTTACTATAAGATATATCGAATGTATGTATGCCTCTTTTTAAACTCGCCTTTTTGTCTTTGTCCGCTCGCACAGGTGTATAGCGATAGGGTCGAACATTTCGTAAGTACATACGGGAAGAAATGATTTTGCTGTCATTCGATCCACTTATATCTTACTTTTTATAGCATATTACGTATCTATAGAGGTTGGGGCAAGAGCGTCCCATATGCTAACGCACTAATTGGACCGGCTCGTCCGCCTACCACACACTCACAGAATACTCAGCGTGAAATGCCTGTTGTACCCTAAATGTACATCTACTGTATTTCTATTATTTGTATATTTTGAGTGAGGATATCGGACGTCATTAATAATAACAATTAAGCGGCGCCAAAAGCCAGCAACACAACCAATGCGTGGATTATGGCGCAGTTGCTGATAGGCGGCGCTGTTCTCTTATCATGTAGGAGACCCACCTGCTCCGCTTTCCACTATAACATAAAAGAAAAGATCTTTGAATGCAGCTTAATCCGTCTATAAAGCGCTGACAAATTGTCAATTTTAGTTCAGTGCACAATAAGAGAAATTCCCTGTGTTAAAAAAAAGAACAAACAAATTTAACTAATGGTTGAATAGCAAGAAACCTTTGTACAACAGCTGTGTTCTTTGACAAATTTGAAATAAATGTCCATAATGAATATGGAGCTAGCAATTGCGTCAACCTCTGTACTTTAATTATATAAAATAATAATTATTAATGTTGGACTTAGTTGATTTTTAATATTGATTCTGTTTCTTCGTCAGTATGGACAGAATTGTGGTCTAGTTGAATGAAAGTTTTTTTCTATTCAATGTGCCATATGTCAAGTGCTGTTCTCATTTAGACATGTTTCCTTGCATGCTATTATAGCATAACTTATTTCGCCTCTCTCTTTGTTTACTGATTGTTTTGTTAATCTACACGCTGATGCACTAATTGGACCGTATCGTCCGAAGTGATACCACCACCGCTTGCAGAATAACCTCAGCGTCTAACGGTACTCGTACTTGAAACGTTACTCCTACTGTGTATCGCTGTGTGAGTGGGGGTATCAGGAAGTCTTAAAAATGCCGTATAAGCGGCATAAGATGCGCGGTTGGTGATGGGTGGCGGTGTTCTCTTACAGCAGTAAGAGACCACCATAAAAAAGGAAACATAATAATAATAATAATAGTTCGTGACGTCATAAATGCCAGCTGCTGTCTTTTCAGCTGTTAGTTACAGCTTCATATTAAATGCATTGAGCCTGTTTTCATGAAATCGAATAATAGAACGATCTTTTTCCATAAAATCACTTGACATTGGTACGGTGATGTTTACAGTTCGCTTTGATTTTTTTAATGCGTACTTAAATAGAGGTCGCTTCTCATCCCGATCTTTCGGTTCTTCTAGCGCTGCGTGACTTGATTCATTTTATTCTTATGTGTTTGGATGGTCTCGTTGACTGCCCTGGGCCAGGTCGATTTACACAAGTGTTTGAATCAGCCATGAAATTATATCTACTGTTTGACACGGATTAAGTGTTAGCAACCCTTTTGTGTAAGTCGCCCTGTCCGTCCGTTGCCTATGCGCTGTCTATTAGCCGTAGGTGCTTTATTATATTGTTCCTTTCCTAGTTGTGCCTATGTGTTTAAGTTTTTAGACGAAGCATTCGGGCTTTTCTTTCTTATTCTATTACATACATAAATTCTCAAGTTTTACGGTTTTAGATACAATGTTTAGTAGTTGTTTTCATACTATCGAACAATATATTTTTGTAGATGGTAATGAACTTTTAGTGTGCAATCATTTGGAACTTCACTCGGTATACATTTATCTTTGTATGGGATGTGATCGCGGTTGCCGAATGTGGCAACTGGAACTTGGCAGGTGGTTGTTTGATATGCGTGCCTGTGTTCAGGTGGGGGTCGCGTCGGGGGTCGCGAGGCATCGTCGGAGGGCTCTTTGGCTGAAGCAACGCCGGACACGGACGAGTCCGCAGGCGCGGCGGCTATGAGCTTGGGCGCAGCCGAACACCGCCACCGGCCCAAGCGGCGGCATCACCCCCATGTGACGTCACACCAACACCAAGCCTCACACGACGCCCCCAAGGTATATACTTAGATATTTTACTTTGAAAAGAGATTAAAGTCTTCTCGATCTTTGTCGTTCCAGAACTGAGCTTTTTTTAAGGTTCACCGGGTAGGATAATTCACTGCCACTGAATCAGCACCCTGTGGAAGTGTTTCCAAATCAATACCATTTGGAGGAACCTTCAAAAACAGAGCACACCTATCCCTTTAAAATCGGCAACGCACCGGTGGCTCTGCAAGGGCCATGGGCGGAGGACTTCTTGTCTGCTTGCGTTAGCCTCCAGCTCGTTTGCCATTTCCCTAAAAATAACATTTTTTGGTACAATGGTGTATCAATGAATTACATGAATCATTTGTTTCTGATTTGTACAGGTTAAAATGATTGAAGAATGAAAAAAGTAGTAAAAATTAGAGTAGTAATGAGGATTTGTGTTCGTATATGCCAGGGTCTCCCAAACTGTGCGCCGCAGCCCCCTTGCGCGCTGTGATGCTATATTATGAAATGTACTCGTATAGCTTTATTAGTATGATTGTAGGGGTCTACCTATTTCTTTCAATTGTATTTGTGTCAAATAGCTAGGTAAATGACGAAATTAGTGAATGCACTGCGGGCTGGACAAGCTTGGGAGCCCCTGTTACAAGTAACAAGTCGCAATATTTGCAAAGACCATTTGTTCAGCAGGGTGTGCAAGTGGCTGCGCTGGAAGTGCAGAACGTGAAACGCGCCATAAACCGCTACGGCACCTTGCCTAAGGGCGCTCGCATCGGGGCTTACCTGGAGTCCCTTCGCCAAAGCGGCGCCCCTTGCGTGCCGAGCTCATCGCGCGAACCCCTCCACGATGAAGCCAAATCTCTATCGCCTAAGACGGCCCGATCTCAACCCCATATGATACGATCCAACTCCTCCGGCGGCGTAACTGCACCAGCGCCGGCGCCGGCGTCCCCAAGAGCGGGTCGGGCGGCCCCAACGCTCAGGTCCTTCACCAACAGCCCGGTAAAGCCCCGGCCGAGGTTAGCGGAACTGGAATTTCCACCGCCGCCGCTGGATCTGCCGCCGCCTCCCGAAGACACTGCCCAACCGCCGCCGCCGCCACCACCCCCGGACTGCTGCCATGCCGGCACAGACACAGCGGACAGGCTAGACATGTCCATTGAGCATACAGAAGAAAAACCAGCGAAGCAGATGATGAAGGAAATGCTCGAGTTGAAGCTCGTCGCAGAAATCAAAGAACGAGCTGATAAGAAGAAGCAAAAGCTGAAGGAATCCCCACCGCATGAAATGATCGAGATGCATACCTCTTTCGGCGACCCAGTCACGCGTTTGGTCTCGGAGCTATCCGAGAGTCTGAACATGGAAGCGCTGCGCAGGTGCGACAAAAAAGAATCAAAAGCGGACACTAAGGAGAAAGTCTCGCCAATTGATCTGAAAGCGAGCCTTAGAAAGACATCGTACAACAACAATGTCGATAAGAAGGCCGGCCCCGATGCTAAGACCAATACGGACTTCAAAGCGCAACTTAAGAAGGTCGAAACGAATCGAGTAAATGCAAAGGAATCGGAGGAGGCGGGGCGGTCCATTATCGATTTTAAATCCAGACTGAGGAAAGTGGAGAGCCACGCCACTGCAACGAACGGCCAAGTCAAGAAGGTCGACAACTCCCCAGAGGACTCGAGAAAGGATGTCTCGAGTAAAAGTGACGATTTAGAGAAGAAACTTAGTGAAAATGTATCCTTAGAGGCAAGTGGCGGCGACGAAGACGATAAACGTCGCAGCACGGGCAGTATCAGCAGCCTGAAGAAGCTCTGGGAAAGCAAGGAGAGCGAGGACCGTCTTAGTCCTAAGATGAAACCGAAGGGCGATGAAAGCGAAGACGGTTCACCCGAAGACAGGTCGGCGTTCGGGCGAAGCGGCAGCCTACAGGCCAGGCGGGACGACAAGCCAGCGCTGGCACATAAGCCGGCAATGCGCGGTCGGCCCTTGGCGAAGGGCGGCATCTACGCCACACCCTTGGCCTCAGCTGGCGATGGCGAGGACGGCGACGCGCTCGCAGCGCTGCGACTCTCACTCGAATGCTGCGCGAACGAGGTATAATGCTTTCACATTGCTAATAGTCTTAAAAAATAAGCTATTCAACGTGAAATGGTTGTGTGTTTCGCAGAATGAGTGGGGATATCGGAGGCTCTTCAAAATGCCGCTTAAGTGGCGTAACAAGCCGGGAACACAGCAAGTACGCATTGAGACACGGTTTTCCAAGGGTGGCGATGTTCTCTTACCATATAGGAGATATATCTGTGCCGGTAGTCTCTGTACCATAAAAAACATTTAATAGTCAATATAATTTCACTATTTAGTTAAAAAGCAGCCAGGCACTACATTTCTACAAAATTGTTTCGAGAAAAGTGTAATTTTTTATAGTATAGGGGGATCTTGAATGCGGCGCTCGCAATCCGCGGTTTTTAATCTTTCTGGCCTTGTACGTCCTTTAAACGGTATAGTTTGAAAGCCTCCGATATCCTCACTAATTTAGTCAATCACAGTACAATTACTGTTTCACTAGAATTCTGTGAACCCCTGATGTCACTCCGCACGAGCCAGCACAATTGGTACGTCAGCATATGCTTCAGCATGACTTTCATACGGGTGTGACAATGTTAAGACACTCGGCCGGCCACTGCCAATGTCTTCCAATCTTAAATTGGATTGAATAAATTATAAATTAGTTAAATTATATGACAAAAAAAATAATTCATCATATATAAAGAATTAATATAATAATGAATGTTTAAGAAAATATCGCCAGTTATAAGATAGTTCTTGAATGTCAGGTACGTCGTGGTTGCGGCGGCAGCGGCGGCCGTGGGTCCTTGTGGCGTCTGCAGACATCGGAGCGACTCGCGCGCTTGAGCAGCGCCTGCATGACGGCTGCTTCGGCCAATAGGTAACCTTCGCAGAACACCCGCACAACAACCGACTAGGTAATTCAGTCGCGATTCACGCGAATCGCGACCGGAGCGGACGTAATTACGTGCGTAATGTTGACCTCCCTACCACAGCCCAATGGAATGAACCTGGCAAGTGAGCGCTACTTGAACAACGCCGAACACCATCCTAACCCGCTGCTGCATCACAGCCCCAACTGCACTCCTCTCCCATCCACTAAAACAGACAACGACCCAAACGTGTCTGAAACGATCCGAAAGATCAAATCACAAGAGCAAACAATAATAGTAAAAAATAATAGCCTCCCGAGACGAAAATAGCACAATCTTAGATGGTAGGATTCCGTATAGAGACCACGCTAACAATCGCCGGAAACGGAGGCAAGGACTTAATTATGTCGCGAGACTCACTCTGGTGAGCTTCCGACCGGCCGCTCAAGCGCCCCACGATCCCGCGACAGTCTTATACCATGGTGCGTGTCTCGCAGAAGACGCCCGTGCGCCAGTCGCGGCTAATTCACTTGAACAAATGTGTAAATGTTGTTAACCTAAAATTCAAAAAGTGGAAAAATATTCTTATAAAGGCACCTTAGTAAGTCGAAAGTATTAGCGAGTAAATCCTATGTATCTCAGAGTTGTTGTTAACTGGAATTGTTGAACATTTCCCTTGATGTTTGCGTTATCGAGGTCCCATTGTTGTTCGGTTGAATATTGAAGACAATTGCAGATGCGTGCCGCAATTGCGCGTGCAGTTGCGCGCGGCCGGCACGCGGCTCGAGAGCGAGGCGCGCGCCTTGGCTTCGCCGGCGCCCCACCACCACCACCTGGCTGACGGCGTCGAGCAAGCGCTCCGCGACCTCTCCAACGTCTTGCATGGTCACAGGTAACGCATCACAGGCCTCTTCCAGTTTCATCCGGCCCATCGGTCTTCCAGACCTTGAGACCTTTGAGCTTTTAAGAGCCTCGTTGCTTTCGGGTTCGAATCCCGGTCGGGACAGTTATAATTTAATTTATAATAATTTATTTGATCCTTGGAAAGGCTTGACAGTGGCCGGGCGGGTGTCTTAGTACTGTCACGGGAGCGGACCGTCGAACAATTGCCACACGACGCGACTTCTTTCTTTATGTTATGGCGAACAACGGAGCAGGTGACTCTCCTATGCGATAAGAGAACGCCGCTGATCATCTACCGCCCTTACACTCCGCGCGTGTTGTGTTGCCGGCTTTTGACGTCGCTTGAGCGGTATTTTGAAAGGCCACCGATGTCCTGTTTCACTCAACCAAACAGTACAAATACCATTTCACTTTAGATCAATATTCCGTAAACTTTTAAAGGTAGGTAGGTAGTAGGAAATGGTAAATTTTTAAAGTTACATGGTATATATTAAGTATGAAAAAATGAAATAAAAACCTTTCGCTCGTGCACTCTATCACACTCAATCTATCTCTATATTTAGTTTAATTGAGTATTTTACCCATAATTACTTATTGCTTAACATAAGTATAAGACAAGCTTATTTTTCCGAGGCACACCGTGTAACGAGCAAGATACACCAGTGTGCGCAGACACACTTTGCGGAACACTGCTTTAGATTAAGATTTGTCTAATAGAGAATCTGCCGACGAAGTTCATCTAGTCCTCTAATTTTAATATAATTTGTATCAATATAAATATCATACCAGATGTATAATGCGCTGAAAAATTAATTAATTAATTTTTATTTTCAGATAAATGACTCGCTGATTTTTGACCGTCTTCGTGGTTCCATCACGCCGTCAGACAAGTTGCGCTTGCGATACTATTTATGAAATTCGTAAAGGTAACCTGACATCGAACATTTCTCTATACGATTTAGTTGGTAAACTTGTAATATAGTGTGACGTTTTGAAAATTTCTGGAACTTAGACTATATACATGTGTGTTACGACAGCCGACACCGACACCGACAGTAAGAATAATGTTCAGCAGACGCTGAAGTCAATAGTATTTAGCCTATACTTCAATGTAAAATTTGTTTGCTCCCTGCTGGCTTGTAAGATGAGACATCGCTTTCGAGTCAAGTGTTCAGATTCAATTGTACGCGTAATGTTTTCTCACGCAAAATAATATCGTCGAGTCGTGGAAACCAGCCGTACAGTCTTACGATTACTCGTAATTTTATATATCTTTACGGACCTACTAGGATTTTTATTGATGTCAAGAAAACACACGATTGCATGTACAATCATTGTAGTAATATTCTACTAAACTCTAAGAAGACTGGTTTGTTAGTCAAGCATCACATGTTGAGTTTCCGGCTCATTGTGAATAATAAAAACATCTCATTTTTTTGTTTTCTTGTAAATAATCTCGTCTACAATTTGACTGCTCAAACTAATTTGCATCGTTATTTTTATAGCTGTTATGAATTGATAGTTTTTTTATATTTTTTATGTTTACATCACATATAGATACCTATTACATCACATATAGTATAATGTATCTACAAAATCTAAATGATGAAGTTTTCACATGAGTGGTGACTGGTTTTCTATTGTCGACGGCTTAATGTTACGGCTTAAGTCGAAAAAGGGCACAGTGCATTTTAAAATAACCTAACAAAATGAATCCAGTCAGAAGCGATATATAAGTCAAGACAGCCACAAAATTGTTCACTTGTAATTTATAAGCCAAAGAAAGGGCCGTTCCATTTTTATCCTATGATTACCAGCGAATACTCTTTAGTTTTTAGTATATATTTTAACATTAGTACAAATATGATCGACAAAATTAACGATGTAACTAGTACAAGATGTTTGTATGCGAGAGCACCTATGGGTCATGCGTTTACGGATTTATTGTTTGTAAAGACTGAAACGTGATTCATTGGCTTTTTTCATAATTCCAACCGAATTATTGGGGTATAAGGGCCTCTGCTATGAATTTCTGTAAATAGGCACTAACTTTTAATTTAAGTATAGATTTATTGATATGGATAGAATTCGATTCAACATGATAGGTATTTTAAGAATATACATTTCAATATAAATATAAATATAAGGCATACACACACCTATATTGCGTAAAATTTTCATAGCTTTTTTGCACTCCAAGAAGTCTGAAATGTATGTATATCTTGATTAACTTTGACAAATAATTATCGTTGTTCTGTTTATTCTGTGCCCTGTGCAAATTTAAATTATGCGAATGAATTTAAAAATATGATAGCTACTTTTGTATTTATTTCTCCAAATGTGAGACATACGAACTGAATAGTTCTTTGCGCCATTCAATGACATCGACTCTGTCTAATTTCTGTTATTATTTTCAGTTTGGGTACTTAGGCCACTTTACCAGTTTGCAATGCAAACATTTGCGACAAAAGCTTATTGACTGTCTGTTAAAAACTTAACCGTTATTATTTTGCTTGCTTTAAATTCAATGTTACTCTAAAACTAATTTAATTTAGACTGTTTGTTAATTGATCGCATTACTCTTACGCACGCACAACAGTGCAGAGTAAATAGAAATCGTTCGTGTAGTTCGTTCGTTCGTGTTGAGTCGAAGATTGAATTGAATTTTCTAAACGAGTTGGTGTCGTCATATAATGTAAATCTAATATGTAGATACTGGGCCCTTCTCACTGGGTCCGAGTCAACAGGTGCATAGTTGTAGACACAATATGTTGGAGGTTATTCGTGCCAAAAAGATATGGGAGTGTTGAGGAGCCGTGATTACTCTCATTCATTATTTGGTAATAGTTAGTTGGTAGGTTATTACTAAGTTACGGCGAGATAGCACGAGTGTCGAGTTACACTTGAAAGTCTAACTTGTAGGTCAGCAGCTCTGCTGGCGTCTGATGATGTACTGTTTAAGTAAAAAGAATACTTCTTTCAAGGCACAAATTGATAGTCACAACTTTGGTTCCATCAAAGTCGAAGTGCGACGTATGAATTTGGCCTCTATTTTGTTCATTCCATAGTTAGTAGAATTAGAGACGTGTTGGATGCCATTGACTTTTCACTCGCTGGCCATTCCCTCCTGAGCAATGTCAGTTTCACCGCAGCTCATGGCTTTTTCAAAATTTGTCGCATTCTCCGTGCCGTCACTCCGCCAACACTCGTGAAAAGTCGCTTTGGTATAGCAATTTCTGCGTTAAGAAAGCGTTTGAGCGGCATTTGTGGGCTGTGAAAGGATTACGTCTACCGACTCTCGCAGTTTATTGCTATCACTTTGCTGTCGTCGCCTACGTAACCTGGTATACATATATAGAAATAAGTAATGTCGGACCAATCGTCATCGACTGTTTAGCGGTTGGCGTGGAAGATACCTACCAACTGGTGTGAAGGCTGAATTTGATTAATATATTGGCCTAGTTGTGTCAAAATGATTCTATTGCTTTTGTGTTCACGAGAAAAGTGACGTGGTACTGGTTAAATTAAGACATTGTATATGTTTAAGTTAGCGTGCTGTGATACGGCTTACAAATCGGTATGATTGTGCTCAACGCCTGTTCTTTTCTTGTATTCGTTGTATTATCGAAATTATTTAAGATAAAGTGGGTGGAGATACTATGTAAGTGTAAGGTATGCAACCATTCATATGCAACTTAATTTAGAACAGGATATGCTAGTCTTTATTATATTACAAACGATTTCTTGTAACGGTTAGGTATATACGTAAGTAACATATGTACATCACATGTAAAGTGATGCAATCGATAAGGTCCCGTGCCGCCGCGAGTGGTTTCCAAGCACCCTGGGCTCATTTCACTACCCGAGTCAGTAGATATCGCTTAACATACATATGCCGTTTCGGCCTTAGAGGATATTTACTCAAACGTTTGCTTGTAACATAGTACCGTGCGGCTCTCTGAAACGGTCTAATAGATTCGCTAGAAGGCGAAAGCAATCAATTGAGGTAATAGCTTCAGCTCAATTTATTGCTTTCGCCTTCCCGTTGAGTTGTTTAGGTG
>DWCF01007239.1:0-10988 GCA_018230265.1 Delias oraia | reverse complement strand
CCATCACTTTTAAAAACTTAGTTACATTCAAATAAAACTTTGTTACTTTGGAATCTAAACTTGCGATATGATAAGGAAAAGTTCCCATGCAAGTAATTCAAATTCAGCCAGAGTTTTTTACGCTAACAAAGTCCAAGCAAACACATGCAAAGAGGAATTGCTAGTTCAAAATATTGTATAGAAACAGTAATATTTTATGCAAACGAGTCATGCTCAATTTAAAGTTCTGAAGCGATGTATTTTTAAAATGTCTTCAGTGCATGAAAACGTCTGAACTTTACTCATAACTTGGGTTGTATGCTAAAGTACTGCACTTACATAAATAAATAGAACAAGAAACATTTGCTTGACGATATTTTAACATAGAATTTCGTTCCATTTAATCCACTTTTAGTAGGTCTGTTAAGTCTACTGATCTCTTTTTGTATCTTTTCTCCAAAATAGAAGACAACGGTGCAACGGTCCTTGATGGTAAGAGATCACCACCGTACAACCGCGCTATAATCCGTGCTTTGGTTGTGTTGCTAGCTTTTTAAGTAGTATAACAAATAACCAATATGCTCACTCACTCGTAAACATAGTACAAATACTTTAAGCCGCTGGTATTCTGTAAGCTCGTAGTATCTTAGTGGACAACATTGTTAGCTTTACCGTTGTTCCTGATGGGCGTTTACCATCTTTTGGGTGTATTTTGTTATCTGTGACCCTGATTTATCTTCATTTTTATATCTGTATTAAGTTATGATAGGCCAGTCGACCTATGGGTAAAATGATGATCGAAACAGATGCAAAAACATGTCCGCTCTAGACCCATGATTTACTGTCTCGATTTCCGGCCAGAGCTTTGCTTGAAAAATATTTTCATATTTTTCATATCAGTTACCTACATTATTTTTAGGATCGTTCTCTATTGCTGCATATATTTAAAGTTATTTATATTATGTGATTAAATTGCAGCTTTGTACTTTATTAATTCGTCAGTTGATGCAATTTATTTTGTGTATGTAAAGCCGGGGCAAAGGGCTATAGTCATAAAAATAAACATTTCTGTTTCATAATACATCTCTTTTCAAACTGTCTCCGAACAACTTTATCCAAGTCCCGTTTTGAATGAGTAAAAGTTATGAAAGCTCACAACTCCATGTATTCGTATGCGTCAGACGGAAAAACTTTTCCATCGACGGAAAACTTGTTAAGATCTTTATTTTGGCTTCCTTCACGGTATCGAATTATATTCTTCGAAAGTTTATTTAGTTTGTGACATAATTACAAGACGCGACAAGTATTATAAGATCGCTCTATCGACATTTTTTAATTTAAAAAATTAAGCTTTCTTAATTTTAATACTTTACACCTTGAAAGCCTCATTCCTAAGTGGTTTTATAAGTTTATCATGAAGCGAAAGGTATCGGCTACGAATATTTATAATTTAATTTATAATTCTTTTAGATCATTGGAAGAGCTTGACAGTGGCCGGTGTCTTAATACTGTTACATCGGTGATAGAGCCATGCTGAAGCATATTGCACGCACAAATTGGGCCGGCTCATCCGAAGTGATACCACAAGCTCACAGAATACTCAGCGTGAAACAGTGCTTGCATTGTGGCGCAGTTAACTATAGACGACGGTTTTTTTTTACCATTTAGGAGAACCATATGCTCTGTTGTCCGTTATACCATTAAAAAACCTTGATAAAATGGAATTGCTAACATAACATAAAATTATGAAATCGTGTTAGTATGAAAATTGTTGTAAAATTTTCAACCTGCCCTCACTCAAATTGTATAATAATAGTTATATTGTATAATAGTTTGTAGGTGTAAATCATTCTTAAAAAGCTGGTTTATAATAAAATTAAAATACGATATGGCAACGCGACTGTAACATGACTCATAGGGTACAATTAAGTACCCTCACAAAGCTTAGAAAATAAACACCGCGCTCTGTTGGCTGACTTCCTAATAAACATAACGCATCTATAGCTTTTACAACTTAAATTTATAATTTAGAAGCACGTGAAAAACATAAATTCTCTTTAAAAATTATTATAAGCCTGAGTGTACAGCACATACAAACAGATTTAAAAATAAATGCATTATTTATAGAGTAGTGGTAATATTATTTGGTTAGAATATTTTGATTTATCCAAAAGTATAAGGCATTATTAATATAACAGATATATACATTATATATATTAGTTTCTTTTAAAAGTTTTGTTTTATAAACCTTATGATAAACTGTTGTATGTATGTATGTAAACTTAATCCATATGAAGAAACCAAAAAGGTAGTTTAAAGTTATAATCAAATATAAACATATAAAATGGTTGTCCATGAGTGGCAGTGCTCTCTTACCATATAGAAGCCCCACCTGATGAGTTGTCCACTATATCATAAAAAAGGAAAAGAGAAAAGATTATAATGTGACAGTAAAAGTATGTAAATTTTTGTTTTAATATTTTTGTAATTCTTTATTAAATAAGAATTTAATAACGTATGTTCGATCATTGACATAAGTAAATGAATGCATATAATAAAAATGACTGCAAAATTGCATTTATTGCAAAAAATATTACAGCAAAAATTTATGATCTTTTCTTCATCCTCTAAAGTCTGGCAATACACCCGCGACCCTATTAAGCGCTTAAGGTGTCCATGTACGTCGAAATGCTTTAGGCTAAAGGTCTTTGAAGATAGTTTCAAATGAATTAGCCTCACTTGTAAATGGACAAAATCTAGTAAATTAGAGCTTCGCTTAAAAATGCAGTCTCGCTAAGCATTCCCTAGAATGTCTTTTGACAAAAACAGGTACACTCCTTGAGGCAAATTCCAATTGCTTTGACTTTGTCGCCGGAATTGAATGTGAACAATTTAGTTCCACCTCTAAAAGATTGTAAAAAACTTGCGGTTCTAATATATATTTAATATAAAAACAGATTTAAAATTTAAATTAGTTACAACTATAAAAAACAAAATTAAAATTCCATAAAAACTATCTTTCATTATTATTCATTAAACAAAATTTTTAGTTTTTGAGGCGTACTTTATTTAAAATATACTGATTTTAAATAAAGTACGTCAGCAAAGCTTTCCCACGGGTGTGACAGTGTTAAGATCACTCACCCTGCTATAAGCCGTTCCACAGGCCGAATAAATTATAAATGAATTATTCAGGCCGAGGATCGAACTTGACACCTCTCGCTTCGTGGTTCATGGCTTATAAGACCACCTAACTACAATATCGCAAAACGACATAAGCCTGTTGCAATTATCAAAGCAGTGTGCTTGACTAAGTAGGTAATATCTGAAATGCCTGCTTAATATTGATCAAGCGTGTTAAACTGACCTAGATAGAGCCGGAACAGATCACTCAGTCCCATTTACGGTGATATATAGGAAACCGGGCATCCGGGTACCCACAAAATACAACAAACTTTAAAGACTAAATCGCCTTCTAGACTCTGTACGATGTGCTTTTAGCGAGTCATTTTTTATTGTACAGCGAGCAACGGGTCAGGCGGGGCTCTTCCATAGTAAGAGATTACGATTGCCAATGGAAAAACGCGTCACAATCCGAGCTTCGATAGTATTGCCGGCTATTATTAAGCTACTTTATTATAAAGTAATATAATAAAATCAGTAATTGTAAAAGCCTCACTCAGCGAATAAGAGCCTCGTACGTCGCAGCTAAGTAGTTTAATAGATCTACCATGAAACGAAAGGTATCTGATTCGAATTCCGGTCGAGCCAGTTAATTATATTATATATAATTTATTCGGGGTAAAAAAGGGCGTGACAGTGTCCGGACAAGTGTCTTAATACTGTCACATCCGTGGGAGAGCCATGCTGAAGCATATGCGGGCGCACTAATTGCGCCGGCTCATCCGAAATCATACCACGGGCTCACAGAATACTCAGAGTGAAATAGTAGTTGTACTTGAAACGAATTCTCTGCTGTCTTTCTCCGCGTAAGGAAATCGGAGAAATACAGCAGAGACATCGTTGGCCGCCAACACAACCGATGCGCTGATTGTAGCGTGATTGTTCATAGGCGTGGTGTTCTTTTACCTTATAGGAAACCCACATGTTCCGTTGTCCGCTATACTATAAAAAAATATTAAGCACCGTTACACGCTGGTATACTATGAGCCCGTCACATCGGACGAGTCTGGCTAATAAGTACGACAGTGTGCTTTAGCGTGACTCTCCCACGGGTTTGACAGACCTATGTTCCATACTTCTGATCTATCATAATTGCATAGACCTTAAATTTTCCCTTCCAATAGCTTTCTCTACTCTCTTTTTTTATGCGTAAGACTTATCTAGGGTCCACTCGTGAACTTCCTAGACCCAGCTGGGTTACATAGCTGGTCTTTAAGAGTAGGTACGCTCTTCGAGGTCCCAAAATTAAATTACTTTCTTCCATCTTAGCAGTAAGACTAACTCAAATGAAATCCCCTGTATGACATCGGTTATGTAATCCCAATAATATCCACGAAGTCACAACACGACTCAGTCACGAGGCTCGTAAATTTTCAATTAAAGCTTGCGATTACTTACTAAATTATGAGTGTAAATAGATGATCTGTTGAAAGTGGTTAGTCATAACTTGTCCCTCCTCAAGCACTGAATATTAATCACTTAGTTTCTAGGTAATTCCTGCATAGTTTGCACGCAAGTATGGCCCAAGTTCCATTATAATTAAAAAAGCAAATTATGTATCATCATCATCATCACCCTATTTAGTCCACTGCTGGACATAGGCCTCCCCCAATCCTGGGGGGTGCTTGACTTGAGAAAATGTTAAAAGATACACTGCAAAAAATTCTTAATAGCAAAACAGTAAAATTTTCGCTTGGAATTTGGAGGTTAATATCTTTCAAATAATTTTTTGATAATTTTTCGCATATTTCTGCGTAAATACGCAATAAATACTAAATCCGCATAAAATACTAAATCATTCACAAATTTGAATGATTTGTATACATAAGTTTAGTTTTTATGAAGTTTTTAAAAGTGACATCTATTTGGAATTAAGATATTTTGACTTTATATAAAATAAATATTACAAAATTATCCTTCTAGTGCTTTAGAAAATCTATGCTTTGCATGCGCAATGTGGTAATTATATTGTAATAATGAATGCGATTTCTTATGAGTTGCACCATACTTCTGTAACCGCATCAATGTGTCAGCAGCGAAGCAATTTCGGACGAGCTCCTACTTTACTTCATATTAACGGATTCTACTTGGATTTTTCACAACTTTTTATATAGTGGACGTTTTATACGGAGCAGGTGGTAAATATGGTAAGAGAACACCGACCATGAACAACCGGGACACTCAACTGGGGACATTCAACTGGGGATCAAACCGATACTTCTCGTTTCGTTGTAGGCTTATAAGACCAATTAGCTACGAAGGTCCCGTACTCTTATTGCCTAGGCATCGGCTTGTAGACTCTCCTTATGACGGTTCACAAGATTAATTGAAGCTAAAAACGGTATAAAACAGGCAGAATTATTACGAAATCCCAATCGTTAATTAATGGATATTTTAAATGGATAAAATTAATATAAATTGATTGTACATCGTGATTAAATCCAGCGAGTTTCGGGAGATCAGATAAGTGATTTCGCGTTACTCCAATATTAATTAATTTCTGAATGGGACGAACGATATCTGACGCTCATTGCCTCTATGTCAAGTAGCAAAAAATTACCCGACACACATTTATGCTGGTCGATTTTAGTTTAAACATAGTTTAGAAAAGATATAGAGTCGTATCTGAAGTTTAAATTTGTTCATTACAAATAATATAATTTTTAATTATATTACAGACTAGGAAACAGTTCGGTATCTAATGGTTAAAAATCATCATCATATATTTATGGCCACAATCCGCGATACCGTTATGTTGCCGTCTTTTTTACTGCTTAAATGATATATAGTAGACAGTCGGTATTCTTACTCTCTCAGCAAAAAATTAATTACTATTTAATTTTTTTAATTACAGTCGTCACAAAGTAAGTAACATAACGTCGTAACAACGTCACAGAAAATAAACATTTACCATAATAATAAAAGTATTCATCAGTTTAGTGCGGCTATGTTATCTCTCTTGTTGTACGTCTAGAGTTTTTATTCCAAGCTAACAGAAAACATTACAAGCACAAAAGATCCTATAAATTGATGTGTCTGTTATACTATAGAGTCATTATAAAAAGGTCAGAGAGATATTAAACTATGGAAACACGGAGGCATCCAGCCCATGAATTAAAAGCCTAAATAACAACAGAAGTTGATTAAAAACAACGTGGGAGAGTCATGCTGAAGCATTTGCAGACTCACTAATTGAGCCGGCTAGTCCAAAGTGACACCACGGGCTCACAATTCTGTGAGTGATTATTCACTCAGCGTGAAACGGTACTTGTACTGTGTGTCGTAGAGTGAGTGAGGATATCAGAGGCCCTTAAAAATGACGCTTAAGTGACGTAAAAAATTGGCAACACAACCGATGCGCCACCACGAGAACCACCTCTGTTGTCTGCTATACTATAAAAAAATAACAACAGAAGTTGATTAAGAACAATAGGACCTTATGTAATGAACACCAGATTCACCTCATCAGGTGAGCGACTGTTCTGACACTTTCTATAGCGAGTATTGTCTTCAAGACTCCCATAGAAACCAGTGAATACAAATTACAATATACATCTTAAGTTACAGGTATTGTGGGGTGGATCTAAAGGATCCTGTGTTCCTACTGAGCGAGGAATTAATATCAATCAACATCGGGTGGATTTAATTAGAAGCCAACAATATTCCAAGGGCATTTTATTGAGGGCCGAAAATCAAATAATCAAAATTTAATTTTAACTTTGCAACAATGTGATCCCTTCGGCTACAGAAGCTTAATGACAGAATGAACAATTTGTAGTTGTTCAAGAAATGCTGTTTTAAGATTACGTCAATCGAAGCACAATCCACACTTTGTGTTTCCGGCTTTTTACGCCGCGGAAGCGGTATAACTTAGTCATGCTTCAGTAAAGTCTCTCACTCAGAAAAATACAGTACGAGTATTATCATATATTACGCTGGTATTCTGTGTATTCCGTGAGCAGGTGGGTCTCCTATATGGTAAGAGAACACCGCCGCCAATGGATAACCGCGCCACACTCCGCGCATTGGCTGTGTTGCTGGCTTTTAACGCCGCTTAAGCGGCACTTTTAATGGCTTCCGGTATCCTCACTAACTCTGCGAAACACAATACTAGTACCGTTTCACGCTAAGTATACTTTGAATACGTGGTATCACTTCGGACGAGCCGGCCCAATTTGTGCGTCATATGCTTCAGCTTGGCTCTCCCACAGGTGCGAAAGTATTAAGACACTCCCCCGGCCACTGTCAAGCCCTTCCAGAGACCGAATAATTTATAAATTAAATACACTTTTACAGCCATTAAGCTCAGAGGTTTTATTTTTTAGGATTTGATGGTTATTGTGCACCAGCGACCTATCCACTGACATAATAACCTATTTACTAAACTACCCAGCGATTAACACACTTTCTACTGCGGTAGCGTTATTACGTAAGCACCGCACGACTCTCGCACGGGTAACAAGACGGGAAACAGTAAAGACACTCACCCGGTTACTATCGAGCCCTTACAAACAGCGAAAAAGATTATAAATTCTATTCAAACCGCGGATTCAACCCATAACGTCATGGGACCTTAAAAGACTGAAAAACCTCTCTGTGTGCGTCACTCGAATGATTTTACTGTTTCCAAGCAATCCGTCATTCGCTAAAGACTGCGTCAAAGCGAAGTGACGGCGAGAATGACACAAAAAGTATCATTTGACATTGACGGATGGTGACTTTATTGCGGCCGCGCCTGCAGGAAATGGTTCCGTTCGGGCGAATCGCGTTGACTTAAAAAGATCTTGAGCTCAAGTGCATAGGTTACTAGTGGCTATGATCATAACTAATTTTTCAGAGCCTTGTAGCTTAATAGTTTTAAAATTGTATAATTATAATTTAATTTATAAATCATTGCATGTCTATAAAGGCTTGACAGTGGCCGAGGGTATGTCTTAATACTGTCACATTCGTGGGATAGCCAAGCTAACGCACTAATTGGTCCGGAGCGTCCGAAGTGATACGGGCTTACAGAATAAACAGCGTGACATTTCACGCTGTATATGCAAATACCATTGTATTTGTACTGTATTTCGCAGTGAGTGAGGATATCGGAGGCCCGTAAAATTGCCGTTATCCTCCATTATGTACACAAAATTTCACAAAAATCTGTTAAATCGTTTCCGAAGAGTTTGGCGACAAACAATCTAACACGAGAATTTTGTATATAAGAAAGTATTTAATATAACATGTTTCTGCTTCATTTTGACTGGTATTTTTAGGATCTGGGCGTCGTCATTGAATGTCTGCAACACTTTCATAAGTGGATATATAGATATGTGATAATTCTGTATATTATTTATATTATTCTATTTCAGCCTACTATATAAACTTTTATGTTACATTGTGTTATTGTATATTATGTTACGTGGGAGTGCTGAATAATAATGCTCCACCATTGTTTATATAAAATTGGTGGCATAGGAGCAAGAGGCCCACCTAGGGAAATCGGTCTCTAATCATGGACACCCCGGCCTCTGCCCAGGCACGGGTGCGTTGCCGGCTTTGTAACCCTACCACTTTTGGTAGCCAGCCGAAAATGAAAAGGATAGCGTTTAATTTGTAATAGACATAATTTATTTAAAACTAACCAATACAATATAAACAAAATAACATAAAAAATTATAAAGTTAAGTTTGAAAAGGGGTGCAATATGCTCGGTTGTATTTCTTACCACAACTGGCTGAGCGCCCAGCGCCCCTGTAAACAACCAAACACAAATATAATGTAATAAAAAGTTTATATCATTGATAAAAAAACAGTATGTGGCGGTCATCACCCCAATTCTATGTCTTCATGTGATTCTGGTCATGTGATTATGATCCAATCTATACCGCTAATATATATATTAATTAGATTTATGAATAAACAGTCTCTTACCAAACCTAAATGAGTGAAGATCATTTCTACTCCGTACGCATTACCCTAACGCACACGGCGCTAAGCTCTAAAAATACATTAAAATAATCAGTTAAACAAATGGAAACAAGGAGTAGGCTTTGTTTGAACACATAATTTAAAATAATCGAACTATTGCAATCACTCAGTCCCAAGATGAAGCACCAAACGACCAGAAAAATATTGAAATTGTGTAATTTTACACAAATGCATAGAGATTTAGCCAACGATCCGCAATTATTTTTTAATTGAGTCATATTCTATTCCATATATGAATAAGTACAAAAAAATAATAAAAAATATAATTAATTTCAATTCAATCAGTAAATGTCACAATACGCCGTGCGTGCTCATGGGCGGAGGACCGCTTATCCTAGGTTTTCAAAAAAAAACAATTTCATGTAAACAAACCCACACAGCTCGATAAACTTACCTATTCAGTTTCGTGGAAAAGTTTCACACAACTTTGTCAAAAAAAGTTCCTTTGAATATTACGATCCCTTAATCCAACCCACAAAAAGAAACCCAAGAACAACCAAGTTTTATCTAAGTACTTTCTTTCAACAATGTTACTTCAGCGTTACGTCTTCATATTTACAAGTGTCTGTATTTTAGTCTATAACGGACAACGGAGTGGGTGGGTCTCCTATATTGTGAGAGAACACAGCCGCCCATGAACAACCCCGCCACAATCTGCTCATTGGTTCTGTTGTCGGCTTTTTAGGCTGTTTAAGCTGCACTTTTTATCCTTGGATTTACGTGGAGTTGTGTTGCAACGAGCTAAAAATAACTTATGCTACTACAACGTAAAATAATAACTTAAATAAAACACGTCTTTGATGAATATCTATACATAAGAGCATCAGTGTTTATTTATTGACAATGGATTATAGTAATGATGGTGGTACTTTAAAATAATTGAAATTGATATAATTGTATGATTTCAGAGTACCAACTGTTCTGTTAGCCCCGTTTCTAGGTTGTAGCAGTATCAAACACTTTTGATTTAACAGACATATATAGATGGTTATAAAAAAAAATATTTCAATCCATATTTTATTAGAAAAGTTGCCTATACTAGTTTACTAATGTAGCTGTCTTACTAATACCAGCCTTACAAATACCTTATTAAAAATGAGGGTAGATAAAAACAGCCTTAAGATATGTTCTGTATTGCAGCTGACAAAGGACTGTCTTAATACGGATACCGCCATATAAATCCGGCAGCACGAGAGCGCGTATGTCTATGAGTAGTTATGAATGCTTCCCATAGGAGATTCACCTGCCCCATTGCACACTAAAGAATAAAACAGTCTAAGCAACGGAACTGCAACCAAGAAATTAAACCAAAGATCGTAGAATTAAATATAAAAATGTTTCTCCATAACTGTGTGTTATAATAACAAAATGTTAAACTTAACGCAGCCAGACACAGCCACCTGCCAAACGGCCGAGAAAGTAAGTTGATTCACCTTTGCATTACTTGAACAGTTTTCTAATGCTCAAGAAACCGTTCAAGTTTAATTATAGTTGTAAAAGTGTCTGCTGTTGAATCCTACTAACTATCGGACGCAATACAAAACCGCATCCAATTTACTGTTTACAAATTGAACCAACAACTTACTACAATACCGCGACATGACGCATGGATACGGCTTTTAAATTGATTATTTTTGCTCATGATGGTAAGAGATCATCGCCAACTATGGAAAGCCATGCTTTCATTCGCGCTTTCATTAAAAGAAGTTAAATTTCGAAGTTAAACTTTAATTAGAATTGTTGTTATTTCAAACACTATGAAACGAAAAAGCAAGGCCATATAGACACAAACACGCAATCAACTCATTTCAGTTATGACAAGGTTCAAAATTTATTGCTTTTAAATTAAA
>DWCF01007238.1:0-10988 GCA_018230265.1 Delias oraia | reverse complement strand
ATTAATAAATTTTTCAGTAGAGCAAATGTTATAAGAAAAGTTGTAACATATGACTATAATATATATATTGAGTTTTGTGAATAAAATCGGTCCATCATCCAAACAAAGATTATAATATGAATCACGGTGATTTTATAGATGAAAAGTAACAGTTAAATAACGTCACTGCTTCTAAGCGATATAGGCTAAAGCATATTATTATATGCAAGACGTTTCTTGTACTTCGCGAAAACTAGGGCTGCTCAATGTTTAACCCCTTGCTATAATCTATTTTTCGTTTTTAATCTATATTTTTTTACATAGACTTATTAAAAATCATTCAATTTTAATGTCTAGATCTCAATTTTGAGAATTTTAGTAATTCAAACAAAGATATATAATATATATATATATATATATCAACTGCGAGCAGGGCTACCAAACCAATACAACTTGGGGACCTTCAAGTAAAGAGCGCACACATTCTTTAACGGCCGGCAACGCTACCGCGGCTCTGCAAGAACTGGGGGTGTCCATGGGCGGATGAACGCTTGTCCTAAGTGAGCATTCTGTTCGTTTTCCACCTATTGTATGAAAAAACTATTGAATAATGTTAACTCCTTGAAGTAAATTTAAATATTCTGTCACACTTTCGCTTATGTGCTTTTGTTGTTGCAAAAACGAGACTTTACTTGTAGACTAGTTGTTGGAAACATTGTTGGTCTTCAACAGTGTTATATGTGTGTCCATAAGATATAAACACATACATATTTCCTTTTATTCTGTGGTAAAATCTTTTAAATAAATATATATCTAAAAACTAGTTAGAAATTGCAAAGGGCATATTTGAATTTTGTAACATATTTTAAAGTCTGAGTGGTCTCTGACCTTAACAATTACTGTCTTTTTATTGTTCTATCTCGTTTTCGCAACACAAATTACAAATCAGCGAGAATGGGACAGAATGTTAGATATATTTTTAAATTTTAATAGTCTTTAAGTTGTGTATGAAATACTCTTTTCAATATCCTATCCCATTTTCGCAACAGCAATTGTAAATCAGTGAGAGAGGGACAGAATGTTAGATATATTGTTGTCTTTGCTATAGTCTTTGAGTCGTGTATGAAATAGTTACTATCTTTTAATAGTCTATCCCATTTTCGCAACAGCAATAAGAGTGGGACAGAAATTACCTAAATTGTTGTCTTAGTCTATGAGTTGTGTATGAACTTTATAATTACTGAATTTTCAATATTCCATCTCGTTTTTGCACCAGCAAATTTTAATTAGTAAGAAAGGGAGGGAATGGTAAATGTAGCATTAAGTAAAGCAAGTGAAGGCGGCGTTTCTAACGCGTAGCACAGCCCTAGTCCCGCAGGCAAATATGAACGAATGTAAGTTGACTTAGAATAAGTATGTGCCTGCAACCGAGACTCGGCCAGTGTTAGATCATAATGTGTTGAAAGTGCATGCGCGCTCTACGCCGCCTCACAATGAAAGCGCATTGGCCATTTTCGAAATTTTCAAATTAGGAACGTCGGCGCGTGCGCACGCCCCGTAACCGAAATGTGACGTTGACATTGAAATGACAGCCAAATCGGGATAGATCCCGTGATTAGGATCTCCGATGATTGTTGTGTGTGCCGGGTTTCGTAAGGATTTTCGCGCGTCACTCGGACGCACTTTTGATGTAAACTTTTTAATAGTGCGTTCGGTGTAAACAGGTCAGTGGGTTATTTGTATGTATTAAAAACATCTTAAATTCACGTTTTAATCTGTAACAACACATCGTTACACTGCCAAATTAAGCTTAAGCTTGTAATTGCGAAATTATGTATTGAAAACACTTAGTTTTTACAGTTTTGTTTCAATTAGAGAAATTGTTTTACAAAATCTAAGTACCCCCTTAAAAACATCATTAAGAAATAATGAAACAAAATAGTTTTTATTCATAATAGATTATTTGACAGATGACATAAGAAATATTTTACAGAAAACGGTGTTTATATAAAAGAAACTTATAAATTCTAAGAAAATTACTGCAAAACATTTATAATGTAGTTTTAATCTTTAACTTAAGTTTCATGCCATAATTTCCACATTTATTTCATACAAATATTTTAATAATAATAAAAAAATAATCCATCCTATAATGATGTCAGGACTACATAATATTATTATTAATATCTAGAATGCAATTCCGTTGTAAGTATTAATTAATTTTAATTATTTATTTAAATTTTTCCTGTACTGAACTGTTAACCACATTTATTGACTTATCTTATTTTTAAATTTACCTGTTTCCGGTCATATTTAAGTTCTAAATACGTATATCTAATATCACTAGATTTTTCTTTTAGGAGGTAGCCATATTTGCATTATTAATTGTCTTGTAAAATATATTAATAATAAATAATTATTATATTACTTTAAATTAAAACGTTGAAAATTCATTACTTAATATAATTTTGTTTTAATATTTACTCGTGGGAGAGACATGCTGAAGCATATTCTGACGCGCTAAATTGTGCCGGCTTGTCCGAAGTGACCACGGGCACACAGAATACACAGCGTGAAACGGTACTTGTAATGTGCTTCACAGAATGAATGAGGATATCGGAGGCCCTTAAAAATACCGAATAAGCGGCGTAAAAGGCGGCTACACAACCAATGCGCGGACTGTGGCGCGGTTGGTGATGGGCGGTGGTGTTGTCTTACCATATAGGAGACCCACCTGTTCCGTTGTCTGCTGTAGAGTAGAAAATTGTATATATTAATTAAATATTATTTTAAATACAATAGGAAAAAATATGATATTATCATAATTTGAAAATGTCACCTATGTTATTGTCGGTAAAACCTTTTCATTCTACACTGGTAATGGCTAAATAAATCTATTGTATAGAGTATTTTTACCAAAGCATAGACGCACTAATTGGGACGACTGGTTCGAAATGATACCACGGGCTCACAGAATACGCGTTGGTAGTTGTACCAACTTGAATCGGTTTACTATTTTGCTGAGTGAGGACATCGGAAGCTCTTAAAACTGCCGCTTAAATGGCGTAAAAATCCGGAAACAACCAATGCGCGGATTTTGGCGCGGTTGTCCAAGGGCGGCGGTGTTACGTGTTCTCAATACCATGAAAAAATAAAACTAATAGTTTTTGTTTTAACTCTAAAGCTTTATAGGCCTAAATTGATAAAAGCCATCTGTCCTATCATATTTTCATATTAAACTTTATTCACTTTTTCATACTGATATTTTTTTAATGAGTTTATACCACGTTTAAGTCTACTACTAAAAGTGGTCGTTTAGGAGTAGTTTGAAGAAATGATAAATCTTAATTGTGTTATATAAAAGGAAATGCTTTATATAAAATTAAATGAATTTTGTTGAAGAACAGTTTTAGGGAATGGACAAATTTCCAATCGATCATAATCCAAAATAAGTCTATCACGAGAGGTATCGGGTTCGATCCCCAGTCAGAATAATAATTGTATAATTATTTTTTTATAATTTATTCGGTCTTTGAAGTTTTGACCCGGCGAGAATCTTAACAATGTCACACCTGTGGGAAAGCCTTTCTAAAGCATTAATTGGACCGGCTCGTTTGAAGTACCACGGCCACACAGAATACCAGCGTGAAAATTGTATTGTGTTTGAATAGAGTTTAGATTTAGTAGACACATCGCTGGTCCCTTAAACTCACCACTCAAGTGGCGTAACAAGGCGGCAACACAGCAGCGTGGATTGTAACGCGGATGTCCATGGGCAGTGGTGAACTCTTACGATATCGAAGACTTGTCTGCTCCGTTGCCCGCGGCGCCAAAAAAATTGAAAATTTTTTCTCAGCATTAGTCTGGTGCATATAAATCAACTCTGCAATCCATATAATATAATAATGTTGCGTAATAGATGTTAAAGGCAATATGTTACTCTCCGTACGACTTAAGCATGTGTGATGAGGATTAAGGCTTGTTTCCATTGTCTCACGGGAATTTAATATTAATAAATGTGTTTAAAAAAATCATATCCTATTTCCTCGTTTATATTATTTCTTGCCTAAGGGCTGTTAAGAATTAAATTGTAAACATAAATATATATGTAACTATAGATTCTAGGATGTGATCATTATTTCGGTCTTGTAAGTTACTGGGAAGTCGGGGTACAGAGTTCGGTCCTCGTTTTAATGAAATGTAGGTACCTATAATTTATTTAGTCTGGCATTTACTACAAGACGCGTTTCTTAACCTTGTCAAAACTTTAGGAGAGCCATGCTGACGGACTAATTCGCCTAGCTTGTCTGTACTATATTTATATATTTAAATCTTATCAACATTTATATACCTGTACTTTATTTTTGTGAGTCAATGAGAATATCGAAATCTTGGAAGGCATACCGCTCAAATGCCGTAGAAATTGGATAACACTACCAAAACGTGGGTTGTGGTGCGATGATGGTGGTGATCTTTTATCATAAAGGAGACCCGCCTTCTCTATTACCCGCTATACTCTAAAAGGCTGGCAACGCACCCGTAGTCCAATAAGAGCTAGGGATATACGTGAACGATGGACTGCCTAACCTAGATAATCCTTGCCCGTTTGCTTCCCTATTTGTTTAACTGCCTAAAAAAATATTTTTTTAATCGTCATTGTGGAAACACGCACTTGCACAACTCGGCGTGTTTTAATGCAAATTAACATACATACTTGACAATCAGAAAAAGTAATAATGCGCCGGGAATCGAACTGTGATCCGTAGATAAAACTTTATATTACTGGTTCTGGTGTAATTAGAACGGTAATAATTTATATAAGTGATAGAATTAATTTTATAACGACATTTTGTCATTAAATTTTATTTATTTTAACGTTTATATAATTTTTATGAGATAACTTCACTATTATATAAGAAAACCAGTAAACCATAATGTGAAATCTTGTTACTAAATGTCAAAAGAAATTTCCGTTTCATTTTCGATTCACAACTAAATACCATTTTGTGCATTACACAGTGGTGGCACAGAGATTCTGTCTACCTGCAGAGATATTTCCAAACTATTCCATTTAAACTCCTTCAAATAGAGTATCCTTAAAAATACCGCTTATGGCGTGAAAAGCCAGCAACACGACCAATGCGCGGATGTAGCGTGGTTGTTCATGGACGGCGTTCTCTTATCATATAGGAGACCCACCTGCTCCGTTGTCCGCTCAGGCATAAAAAAATAACTTATGAATATAACATAAAGAAAACGACGATACAAAATTAGTATACTGAAAAATTATATAGGGAAGTTTAAAAAGGGACTACCCTCTGTATGCCGAATATCTGTGAATGCTTTGCATACACACAAACACAAATATAATACAAGAAAATGTTTCGATATTTACATAATATTACATTAAAAAAACCGATTGAAAAAGTGGAAAACAAGGAGAAGGCATTGCTTGAACACAATAAAACAATCAACTTTTGGAGAATTTAATTAGAAGAGGCATTGACAACCATTGGTTCCTCCAACTCTGGCAGCTCCAACCACGTCCAACTTACCAGAGAAGCTTTATAAATATATAGCCTTTATAAAGAAATGGTAAGAGAACACCGCCGCCCATGAACAACCGCGCCTCATTCCTTGCATTCATTGTGTTGGCGAATTTTTACGCCACTTAGCTTGCTTGAGCGTCACATTTAAGGATATCCTAACTGTGAAACACAGTATAACTACCGTTTCACGCTGAGTATTCTGTTAGCCCGTGGTATCATTTCGGACAAGCCGGTCCAATTAGTTCCTCAGCGTATGCTTCAGCAGGGCTTTGACACGGGTGCAACAGTATTAAGACACTCATCCAGCCACTGCTAAACCCTTCCAGACACCGAATAAATTATAAATTAAATTATAATTGTTCGGGATTCGAACACGACACCTCTCGCTTCATGGTACACTTTTAAAACCAAGCTACGAGGATGTGGACTGAGCATACCTACCTATATCCTATAAATCTTTGAAAAAAAAAACAAGATATAGTGATTATATTTAAATTAACATATACACGTACCATGGAAAATAGGAATGTTTATAAAACAAGTTTTTAATTATAAAATCTAAAAACACGTCGCCATTAAATAAGAGCGACATGTTTACCCGTGCTTTGCATACGGCCCTTAGAAGCCTTATTAACCTAGATGGAAATATAGAGTATCTAAATCCATATTAAAATATTAACGGAAGTTCATAGAACCTCTATGTGTTACAATCACAGACTGTTTTGTAGTTGATGACAATTACTGGTCACTTGTCAATGGGTGCAAGGGCTCAAGTGTCCATGGGCGGAAGATCGTTTACCATAGGTAAGCTTCCTGCTCATTTGCCACCGTTTTCATAAAATATCATTATTGTGCACCGGGCAACAAAGATGTGGGTCTCGTCTATGCCTATAGGTAACTATTTGTGGACCGAATTACGTCCTTCTTAGTGTTTCCTATGGTATATACTTTATAGGCAGCACAAATTTCACAATATCTATTTGAACTCCATGAGTGAGTAAATTGGTCTGGCTTGTATGGAGTTTTATATTTATTTTTTTAATATCGGGTCTTATTTGTGGTAATAGATTACCAGCGCATACGACAACCATGGTATGGCGCTTTGGCTGTGTTGACGACTTTTCACGCCGCTTAAGCGGTATAATTTATGGCGTCCGATGTCCTCACTCTTTCAGCATAGTAAAAACACGGTTTCACGCTAGTATTCTGTGAGCCTATAGTATCATTTCGAACGATCTGGCGCAATTACTGCGTCAACATTCATGACACTTCTACCTGTAAAACTTATTCCTATCTATGTATATGAATAAAAAGCTTAACTTACGTATGACTAACAAAGATGGTACAATTTGCGTCGTTTTAAAATACAAAAACAAACCAGAACAATGATGTTTTGATATTAAATTTATACGATAATTACAGGAAAAACCGTGTGCCATTGTCCAGTTTGTAAACTATTGGCCGCTTTTATTGGAAACTTTCTCACTACATTTTTGCCTATTATTAAAAAATATATCTATATATTTTTTATTTAATAGCGGACAACGCAGCATATAGGAGATATGGTAAGAGAACACCGCCGCCCATGAACAACCGCGCCAAAGTCCGCGCATTGGGTGTGTTGTCGGCTTTTTACGCCGCTTAAGCAGCATTTATAAGAGCCTCCGATATTCTCACTCACTCAACACAGTAGAAACACCGTTTTAAGTATAACTACCATTTCACGCTGAGTATTCTGTGAGCCCGTGATATCACTACATACGCCTAATAAGTGCGTTAATATATGCTTCAGCATTGCTCTCCCACGGGTGTGACAGTATTAAGACACTCGCCCGGCCACTGAAGCACTGCCGAAAAAATTCAATTAAAATCGTTCTGACCGGGATTCGAACCATGATACCTCTCGCTGCATGATAGACTTATTAAACCACTTAGCTACGAGGCTCCGAAAAGTATTGTTTGGAAATGCCTCTGCAGGTAGCAGGCTTGTAGGCTTTGAAATACAAAGCGTGAATGTTAAAAGATACAAAGTTTTCTGCGTCCGTAGTTGCATTTTTCGCTGCACATAACGTTGGACGCATCACATAAACCAATGTTTGGCACCACTGCCAAAAATCACAACGGAGTGTTGAGCGCTTGAAATACTTTGATATTTGCAAGGTGCATCTGCGTTTACAATATTTATATAACTGAGTGTTTTTATGTGAAAACATTTAATTTAATGTAGAGGTATTTTCGAACTAATACCACCCTTAATAAGAACTTTTTTTCCCTCAAAGGACGGCAACGTAGCCGCGGCCCAACTGGAGCTAAACGTACCCATTGGCTTCTTACCTGATTACCTCTGAGGATTTTCCAGAAGAGTATCCTGTAAAATGAAAAATCTGTTAGGGAGAATAATTAAAAAAATTACATTAACTAATTTTATTAGTTTGTTAGTTTTTAGAAGTTTGAAAAAAACTTCAAACATACAAATTAGTGTTTCGCCTGTTTCAAAGAAGAAGTTTTAACAATGTTCTATATTCATTTATTAGTAATGTGCCAAGTGTTACATAAAGTTTTAAAGCATTTTTCCAAAAATATAATTAGTTCTCCACATATTTCAAAGAAGGACGAAATCTGGACAGATAGTATTACCATAAATTGAAAAGCGTATAATTAATTATTAATATTTAATGATATTTATGGTATTGTAATCCTTTAACTGTTTCCCTTCTCTTGGTAGTGATGACCATTCAATTTTAAAACATAGCGGACAACAGAGCAGCTGTGTTCTCCTATATGGTAAGAGAACACAGCAGCCCATGGACAAACGCGCCACAGTCCGTATTTTGGTTGTGTTGCCGATTTTACGCCGCTCACTCACTCAGCAAAACAATAAAAGTCCCATTTACGCTAATATTCTATGAGTCCGTGAATATTAAAATACAATAATAGTTATAAAGTATCAAAACGACAGCGTCACACTAGGACAAGGGATAAAAACCAAGCAAAAATAGACCGAAGAAAAATGAAAATGTTGAATATATTTACAGATCTGTGCCAATCCTACACTCGGTATGGGTGTGTGAGTTTTTGTCGGCGAATTGGCGACGTTTCAAAAATAACAATAACAAAATATTTTTATATTATATACCTACTCTAGTATTTTATTGTATATAATAATATTCCTATTTAAAGGTATTATATATAAAATAGGAATTTTATCGCCCATCGCCACTTTTAGCCAAAGTTCAGCAGCGTGTTACTGTAAGTATTACAAATATTAAGTATTATATGTACAAATGATTTTATAAATTTCACCATCTATTCCTTAAAAGCGGGCAAGGCAACCATCACTCTGCTGGCGCTAAATCCGTCTTTAAGTGGTAGACTATATATAGCAATTTTTAAATACATTTTATTTAATAAAATTTGTATTTATTCACTAATTGGGTTTTTTTAATAAAAAACGGAAGAATCTAGGATAAGTAGTCCTCCGCTCCTAAATACCTCTAGTCCAGACAGGGCTGCAGATTCGTTGCCGGCCTTTTAAGGTTTGCAATACTCTTATTTTGAAGCTCCTTATTTGGTATTGCTTTGGGATTACCTCTTCAGGCAGCTGATTCCACAGAGTAATGAAACGTGGCACAAAATACCCTAAAAACGCTCAGTTGTGCAAACATACTCATTGAGATGTTTCGATACTTTGTATTCTGATGTTCGATGATGAAATTCAGCTGCAGGTAAACTCCAACATGCCCCGTGATAAATGCAACAGAACAGTGTTACCCAATCTATAGTCCGTGGTAGAGAACCGCGAGCATATCTATGGGACCATACATAATTCTAATAAGTTTAATATTCGCACGCTTTTTTCATAACAAACAGTTATAAATACGTATTATTTATCTGTAATCACTAAAATAAATATCTAATCCGATTTAATTTATTAAATGGGTCCATGAAAACTATTTGTTTTCTTAGAGATCCGTGAAAACTATACTTGATTTCTTATGGGTGCGTGGTTGAAAAAGAATGGGAATCGCTGCAATAGAGGATGCATATATGCATTACCAAAGAGTCTAGTTGATAGCCTAAATTGTTTAACCAAACGCATATAGTAAGCTTGTTAACCGATTAAGAAATATAAAATATGATTTAATAAAGTCGGACAAAATCCAGACATTGCACCGCAAGTGCAGTGCGAATTTATTTTTAACAAAGCAACCTTGAATTTTAGTGGATATTTTTGCATTCGCCCACTACAGTTGGCTGCAATTTGAGATCACATATTTCAATATAAAAACTCGATTGGAAACATGTGAAAAATCATTCATTTTCAATCATTAATTTTTCTATATTAAAGGGATTGCCTATATACATAGCATACCTAAGTTATGGTAGCATATATTAATACTAACGTAACATTCAGACAACTAGTCCGCGTATTGGTGGTGTTGCCGGCTTTTTACGCCATTTAAGCAGCATTTCTAATGGCCTTCGACATCCTCACTCACTCATCGAAAGAGGTACCGTAGTACAACTACTATTTTACGCTGAGTATTCTCTGAGCACGTGCTATTACGTTGGACAAGCCGACCCAAGAAGTTAGCATATCCTTCAGCATGGCTCTCCCACGGCTGAAATTTAATTTTTTTTTCATATAAAGAACACATATTGTGTAACTATAAAAGTTAGACATTTTTTGTATATAATTATAAATAATAAATATAACATAATATTTATATATATATATAATATAATTATATTATGTTCAAAATTTTGTTGTTATTTTCTTTAATCAATATTTATATATATTTATTTTTAGGTTGTTTCTATAGTTTAAATCTTTAAACAAATATAATATATTATTTGTTCAACAGAGATAACAGATTTCCAAAAGTGAAATATTTTTTTAATCCAAGCCAATTCAATAGAAAAAAATATAATATATTTCCTATTTTTAATATTAGTAAAGATTACTAAGACTGTATTAAAATTATAACATATACATATAAAATAAAAAGCCTGAGTACCACTTAAGCGGCGTAAAAAGCTGACCATACAAACAAATTGTGATGCGATTGTTAAGTGAACCAAATATAACGGTACTTTACTTCATAACAGGTGAAATTATAAATTCTAAGTTATCTAAGTCTAAGTTATCTATACTTAATATTATAAATCTGAAGAATTTGTTTGTTTTAACGCTCTAATCTCAGGAATCAATTGTCTGATTTAAAAAATTATTTCAGTGTTGAATACTCCATTAATCAAGGAAGAATATCATATATTTTCAAAAAAATAGGTATCCTTACTCCTTACTAAAAACCCAATAATGTAACCCAAGGTGTAAATTTTTCCAAAACAATGACCTGGCTAGAAAAGTGTTTAAATGTGAGATAAAAATTATATTTCTGTAGTTTAAAATCCGTGCAAGGCCGGGATGTTTCACTAGTTGATTATAATTCTAATAAG
>DWCF01007237.1:0-10988 GCA_018230265.1 Delias oraia | reverse complement strand
TTTCTCAAAAAAATCTTAAACCATATCGGGTGTTTCAAATTTCTTGAATTTCGATAAAAATACTTCTAAGTATCGCAAACTTTACTATTAGCTACAAACCGTTCTGTGGAAAAAATATTATTGCATAAATCCCTAGTAATGAACGCTTATCTGCTCGTGGTCGGACCGAAAAGTTTTAATGGCGTACTGGCGGACAGAAAAACTGTAACAAGCTTGTTATATACACATAGATACATAGACATTTACAAGTGTATAACAGGGTTATATGAGCATTTAGTTGTTATGGAAAAAAGAAATTTAGTACATATATACTTTATAATTAAATGAACAGATCATGTATGCAAATAGAAAATCATATTGTGAACTTTAAGCCAAAAAAGTATCCGAAATGGTAAACTATTTTGAAAAGTTTTACGGCACTTGATTCTTTCCTTCAAATACATCCTTTCATTTCTTCACAAGTAACATAGTGAAGAAATAATTTGAGTTTTATTAAGATCACATCACAATTTTCACTGAATATATATTTCCTTTAGATGTGAACATTTAGGAACACGAAATTTTACTCATATAACCTCGAAAATATACAGTCTTTAGACAATAATATAAAACATCACGTGTAATCTAGTGTTACTCAAATGCAAGACTTAGCCAGTCTTGGTCTTGCGTCAATACACCTGGTATTGGTATTGGTCTTGGTATTGCACTCTCAGTCTTGGTCTTGGTCTTGCAACAAGAGCCTTGCAAGTCTTAAAATTAACTATTAGACTATTGATATAAAACAAAGTTTACTTCAGATCTTAGAAAAACATCAGAATAGGAACTTTATGAGCTTCAATTAGTATAGCCATAGTAAGAACCAACCAGATTTAAAAATATGTTTAAAGATTTAATAATTTTTATGATAGTTCCAAAAGTCACAGCCAAAAATAATAGGACTCTTACGTCTTGCAGGCTCAGTCATGTTCTTGCTCAAGTCTTATACGGTCAGTGTTGGTATTGCTAAAATTAGACGGTCTTTGTCTTGGTCTTGCATTTGGGCAATACTATTGCGATCTATTGCGATAGCACCGATTTACCGTGGAAAAGCCATGCTCAAGTTAATTTGTCTGGCTCGTTCGAAGTGATACTACGGGCTCATAGAATACTCATCGTGTAACGGTACTTGTACTGTATGTCGCTGAGAGAGTGAGGATATCGAAAGCCTTTACAAATGCCGTTTAAGTGGCGTAAAAACCGGCAACACAACCAATACGCGGACTGTGGTGCGATTGTCCATTGGCGGCGGTGTTCTCTTACCATATAGTAGATCCACCTGCTCCGTTGTAAATTAATTAAAAAAATCGTAAGCTATATTATAAAAAAAGTACCAAAAACTCATAAATTATTGTAGGTGCCATACACATACAAGCCTACAGACATTTAAAAAATTATCGCGCTAAAGCGTTCTATGCTTTCATTATTTTATTAACAGGACAAAGTTTTCCGACTTTGATAAAGTACGTAACTGGAGCAATCTCATTAAGTTGTTATCACTTTAAAACTTCATAATAATGTCCAATTATTAATTTACTGAAACACCACATTAATTAAATGATAATTAATTTCGATGTAATGTAAAAAAGTAATTTCGATTAAGAAATTGCTTCCTTTAAAATATCTTTAAATTTGACATTGTAACAACTCGTAAATATATATGTACTTCTAATTAAAAGTCGGTAACGCACCGACTCAACACAGGTTGGAGGTGGCCATGGACGGAGGAGCTTAAGTGACCTTCCTGATCGTATGCCTATAAATTTTTATTAAAAAAAAACTAAATTCGCTTTAGCAGTCTTTTACGAATAAGTTTGTTTAGATTTTAAAATAATGGCTACCATTTCAGACTCACATTATGTCCTTTTAGTCTATGTAAATATTATCTTATTTCAATAACTAATAACTGAATGTAATAATATTATATCATCTTAATAAAAGCGTATATTCTACGCCTACTCTTCACTTCTACTTCTTCACCCTACTTTTATTTGTCATGGTTTGCATATAAAATTTCCTTACAAAAAACAGCTTAGTTATCCCTAAAAGTGCAAGTAACGCGCCCACGCGACAGCCTAGCAGAGACTGGGAGAGTCCATGGGCGGAGGACTGCTTATACTAGGTATGCCTGCAACATTTTCCTCGCAAATTTTATAAAATAAATTTGTCCTATGAATAATGTATATGTTAGTTTGTCGAAATGTCTGAAAGCAGCCCAGACATCACTGTAGTAAGAAAGAATAATTTGTGGAATATGAAGATTTCTCGTTATATCGAGAATGCAAGCTATAAAAGCCAGTATCAGGTTGCTAACTAGTCTTCAATTGAAATGTTTTTTAATTACAATCAATCTACGACCAAATATTATTAAGGGCACGTACTTGGAAACTTAGTGGGCGTGGGTTCGGCTACCAAGATCGCAGCGTTGGGTTCCGTGGCCGCCCGCACTGCACAGAAACAATTATAATTTAACTATAATTTTAAGCTTAATCCCAATTCACAATAATTTGAGAGCAGTTTATATTAAGGAGGTGACTTTTTTAAAATAAATTTCTTATTTAATATTTTATATGAAAAATATATTAACTCTTGCCTCTAACCTAAATGATCTATCATAGATTTTAGTAAGTTTGTGGAACTTTTAACAGAAAGGTTAAAATTTGAAGTTTATTTTTTTAATTAAAAAAATTGTTTTTATAAAATTGTCTTCAACTGGAAGACATCTTTAATTAGTATTTTTATGTTTTGAACTATAACTTACTTAATAATAGTTGTCAAGGAAACTAAACTTTAAACACAATAGCATGTATAAAATTTATTACAATAATAATATATATCACACATATATAATATCTTTTCTAATAATATATATAGATATATATATTTATATTATATGTAACACTTTTTTATATAATATAGCGCACAACGGAGGAGGTGGGTCTCTTATATGGTAAGAGAACACCACCGCCAATAGACAACCGCGTCACAGTCCATGCATTGGTTGTGTTGCTGGCTTTTATCGCCACTCAAGCGGCATTAACGGCCTCCAATATCCGCACTCACTCAGCGAAACACAGTAGAGGAACTCTTTCAAGTACAACTATTATTTCATGCTGAGTATTCTGTGATGTTTTATTAATTTATTTTTCAATTAGGTCATTGATTATTTAAAAGTAAGAATATTTTATTATAAAATGTATCCGTTTATATAGTACAAGTTAAAAAAATTACATTAAAATGCTTTTTCTAATATGTAAGGCGTTTTCAAGGTTGCTCATATTTAATTAAAATATCACGCCATACCACCCTGCTAAGTTCAATTCAAAGTTCTTGCTATTAAACTTCAAACTACGTTTAATATAATTCCACGTACTTTTTGATGTTTAAATCTTCCTATGAAAAAATATTTTATATGTAGAATGAAAAAATTACATTGTTTTTTGAGTATATATGGGTTTATTGGTGCCAATAATTTGTTTATTGATACACGTGTTCCATAGAGGTTCGTAATATGCCCTCAGCAGATCAATAATTTTTTTTAATATTTATTATTAAATGAGGCCAAAGGAAGGAATGCTTGTCACTGATAAAGTTTAGTTTTTATTTTTTATGGTATAGCAGACTACGGAATAGATGGGTCTCCTATATGGTTACAGAACACCACATCCCATGGAAAACCTCGCCACAGACCACACATTGGTTGTGTTGCTGGCTTTTTACGCCACTTAAGATGCATTTTTAAGTGCCTCCGATATCCTAACTAACTCAGCGAAATACAGTAAAAGCACCGTTTCAATTACAACTACCATTTCACGCTGAGTATTCTGTGAGCCCTTTGTTCCACAGTTAGGCATTTTTAAGGGACTGTACCTCGTTTTGTGTTAGCGGAGTTCGCCTTATCATAGTTAACACTTTAGCTCAATTGCTTTTCGATTTTCATAAATTTAATCCTACTAAGAAAGTATTTATTGCAATAAAATTAACGTCTGTTAGTAGTCCGTAATTACAAGTTAAGTTGAAGAAAACTTGATATAAGATATATATAATATATCATATATTATATTATATTCAGACATACTACTGTTCCGCTGTGTTGCTACGATGCTAAAAAAGAGATTTCTTATTGTCTAATTCAAATCGTGTGAGGCTAGGACTAAGCTAATCTGCGTCATAGATGTGTTGGCGTGATATCTCAATTTTGTGTTTACCTTTTGCTGTTACGCGGTATTAACAAAGTGCTCTTCCGCAGAATTGCACGCGCAGCGACGATATGAATTTAAAAGAACTTATGAATAAAGGTGTAAATATACCATTATTTTAGAAAATAAACTCGCGGTACCCACTAGCTTTCTCTAAATGTAACAGATTCATTAATCAAACATTCATGAAATTTAGCACAAAGTTTAGAAAATAAATTGAAATTGAAAATATACGTGAACAAAGACGTGACTAAAAGTCAGTACGTAATCAAATTATCTTTTCACTACGTTACATACTTGAAAATACACATAGTAATGAAAATGCTGAGAATGTTTCAATTTTAAAAGAAAAATACTTTACAGCAATGTTTGATCTAATATTTACAGTACTTTATACTATGTAAATATTCGCGAAAGATAGAAGCATGTTTCTTTTAGATTCTACATCAAAATGAATAAAAATTATTTAATATTTTATTAAGAAAATTTAGTTATAAAACTCCAAAAATTACTTATTTTTAAAATGTCTTCAAATAGATAAAGCTTTATTATATAATTTATATATATTTATCACGAACAAGCAATGTTTTCATATAGACTTATAGACGATCTAAATTTAATATTAAAGTTCTAAGTCTAGAAGTGTGTTGTGTAAGTAGGTTAAAGCTTCGACATTTAGCGCAATATAGCGAAGTCAATATGAAAACTATTACTGAGCCGTTGTAGATTGTCGGTCTGAGCGTTGTCAGATAATGCTAATGCACTAATTGAGCGAAACTATCCGAAGAAGATACCACGGATGCATACATTGAGTAAGTGCTGGAATAACCTTCCCCTCCAACACACAACTGTAACATACCAGCCGCGTTAAAAAGACTTTAAAGAAAGTCTACTCTATTCGTTTGGTGGGACCTTAGTTCTGGTGGCGAGCGATTGCCTGTGGTTCTTCTAATTAAATACTATATACTTAAATATTTTAATTTATGCGTTCAAGCAAAGTCTGCTTCTAATTTTATATTTTTTCAATTAGTTCTTTTATAAATGGCCTATTTAATCAAGATTTCAAAACACTACAACACTGTGCCGCTTTCCTTGCGATTAAAAATGCTATTCCGTATTTTATGATTATTATATTATTTTATTACCTAATGCTTTTGTAATAACAATGACGTCCCCGTGTTTTTAATCCTTGACTTGACTTTTAAAATTAAAAACTTAATGTTTCCATTTCACTGAAGCGTGTAAAATGATGATCTACATGAAATGAATACGAATAACAAACTCTGATTGAAATGAGAACAGGATTTCTCCCTCTGAATGAATGATTCATTTCTCACAAACTTTCAAAGGTATATTGCAATATAGTAGTTTTATTGTAAGATATCCACTGAACTTTCACAGATAAAATATGTTTCACAAAATCGTATTTAAGTGCTGTTTCAAAGGAAATTTATGAAGGCAATTTCGCCCGTGGGAGAGACATGCTGAAGCATATGCACGCATATAACGCTCTTATGGGGCCGGTTCTTCCGAATTGATACTACGGGCTCACAGAATACTCGGCATGAAATAGTAGTGTTACCTACTTGAAATGGTGCTTCGACTGTGTTTCACTGAGAGGATATCAGAAGCCTTTTAAAATGCCACTTAGGCGGCGAAAAAAAGGCATCAACAGGACAGTTCTCGGACTGTGGCGCGAAATTGGCAAAAAAATTCAACCTGCAATAAAAATGTACTTTATTTTGAACAACTAGGTTTTAATTCAATCCTTAAATATTATTTAGCTCAACCATATATCTCGTAGTATGGCATAATTTAGTATTTTTATTCGAACAAATTTAAACACATAACCTTTAAGTAGGCTATTGCTAGTCTCCGATGTTCGATGTGCACGCCAAATCGAATCAGTAGAACATGGCGGCCGGAAGTGCTGCCATCTTGATTTTACACCGGATATTGGTACACACCTGTGATTGCATCCATGTTACAGCATCTATCTATTGAAAATTACCATAACAAAGAAAATAGGCGTGAAAGAGTTTCGATTTGACGTTTATAAATACCATGATATATTACTTAAGGCATTTGAAACGTAGTTACTCCAAATTCATATTTAATTAAACACTTTTTTATTACGAGAATGGTAATGACCATACTTATATTAATTTTTATATTGATTATTTAATTAAAAATCCATTGATTAATTAATTATTTGTTTGTTTATTCGCTCATTGAAAATCTTAACTGAAATTGATGAATACCGATCTTATTTTTAAATTTTTCATATATTTTTTTTATTAATATTATTTTAACCTATGCTGAAGCATATGTAGACGCACTAATTGGGGCGGATTGTCCGAAGTGACGCGCTCACAGAATATTCAGCGTGAAATAGTAGTTATATTTGAAACGGTGCCTCTACTGTGTTTAGGTGAGTGATTAAAGATGTCGGAGGCTCTTTAAAAATGCCGCTTAAGTGGCGTAAGAAGCCAAGAAAACAACCAATGCGCGGTAGTCAGAGCAACCGTGCCACAGTTGCCACGGCTGTCTATTATACGGTCTCTTCCACGGTTGTCACAGTTCTTTTACCATATAGGAGATTCACCTGCTCCGTGGTCGCTATACTATAAAAAAATTGATAGTTTATTTAGTTTGTCGTTTCATACCAAGTTTTGTGCCATATATCCATACTATTATTAACTGATTCAAAATACGCATTTCAATAACGTTCTATGAAATGATAAAATTATTTCATACAAAGGGCTAAACAGCGATCTAAGCCAGATAACCTGTAATTGGAAACCAATATATGGTAACGCCGGTCATTCATATGCAAATTAATTTTCCAATGACGATCGAATCATGAATTGATTGATGATATTTTCAGCATTTGCGTGTAACTATTTTTTAATAACAAGATGCAATACAGGTTTGAAACGGGTATTAAATATATTCTATACTTTAGTCATTAAATAAACTCAAACTCAAAAGTATTTATTCACAGATCATCATCATGGTATCACTTTGGACAAGCCGGTCCAATTAGTGCGTTAGCATATGCTGAAGCATGGCTCTTCCACGAGTGAAAATCTCTATAATCTATCTATACATATATTACATTATTTATTCATATCTATCGTATTTTCCCAAGTAAATGTGATTGATGGGGGCCGGCCAAAACAATTCCCTATCTTGTCTTCTGAGTACACCTGATTCAATTAATTATTACGATCCAACCCCATATTATACTAAAAGCTGTCTACCATTTTGTAAAATATGTTATTCTAAGTGCTGTATACAATAACAACGCTGTTATGATTAATATTACCCGAGTTTAAATTAAAGATTCTCAATTAATTTTATCTAAACTAAAATTATATTAAGAAAATATTTTCTTGTTTTTTTGTTTGAATCGAACAGGCTCTGCAAAAACTTAACGGATTTGTACAATTCTTTTATTGTTGGGAAACTAAACGATCCCTGGTGAATATAAGTTAATATGTTTTTTAAATACCTATACCAATACACCAATAATGTAACACAAAGTGGAAAAATACATAAAAATTCCTTACACCTTTTTTTTGGAAGAGACAGCTTCGCACTTTTTAGCCGCGACTAGAGCAAGGCCGTCTCCTGCGAGACACGAACCTCGGCTTGGTGGTAGAAACATGGGCCGCCTGAACAGCCGGTTTGAAGCTCACCGGAGTGGGTTTGGCGACGTAGCTAGGACTTCGCCTCCGTATCCGGCAGAGGCGTCTGTAATCGCGGTGACTACACAGAACCCTACCATCTGAGTTGATATTATTATCCTGTCGGGAGGCTATCAGCTTCTTTCTTACACCGCGTGCACTGCGTATATATTAATTATAGAACAAAATAATAAGATTTTATAAAACTTTTAGTTATATACAAAATACAAATTGCTATATTATCGCAATAAGTGTTCTTTTATTAAAAATAATAAATAAAATGCCTTCTCTGTAATAACTTTATATATATGTATCTCGATCTTAGTATGGACTAATATAATTTAAATGAAAAAACAAGGTTTGTCAAATAATAAAAATTTAATAGATGTTGTAATACAATTTAAAACAAATAAATTTTCTTATTTATTTGTTCTCCGTTATATAGTAATATCTATAGTTTATGATTGTTGTAAGCACATAACCGAATGAAATATCGGGGAAAATGCGTTTTCCCTTGACCGATTTTCCAGATTATAGAAATATGTTACGCCCAACGTCAAGTGTTTGCGTGGAAAATGTTCTCCCGGATCGGATAATTCAGAAAACGTCGCGTTGAGAGGTTTTTCCAGCAACTGTTAACAATAAACACAAAAAGGCTGCTATTTTCATAATATTTACTTCAGTATATAATATACGTGTATAGGAATCGCCAATATATACTACCAGTTGCTCTTTAAATAGACAAATCGTTTTATTCTAACGAAAACTATATACAGTCAAACCTGGACAAGTGAGAACTGGGTAAGTGAGAAAATTTTATAAGTGAGAGTAATAGCCAGGACCCGACATTTTAAGATCCTAAAGCCTCTATTAGCGAGAAACAGAAACAGAAGTAAGAGAGAGTCGGTTTTGCCTCATGGACCTCCGTAAGTGAGACTGCTACTTATTTGTACCTCTATAAGCGACAGTCGAGCTTTATTCATTTATTTTATTTAGCTGGAACTATAGCTACAATAAGAATTACATAGTGCGTGAGTTTTTATTTTATTTTCGTAAGCATCTTGAAAGATATCCTTATAAAGTACTTATATATCGAAATCTAATGAACATAGCGTGTACACACTATTAAATATATATATATACACATAATATATGTTGTGCATATTAAATACATTCTTGTGACTTGTTATTGCTGCGTACCTCTAAAAGAGAGAAACGCTGCCCATGTACCTGCGTTAGCGAGAAACTCTAGTTAGTAAGAAACCTCTATAGGCGAGAATGAGATAGTGCTCCCTTCAACTCTCGCTTATCTAGGTTTGACTGTATTAAAAACATAGAAAACTCAACGTGAAGTGGTAGTTGTATTTGAAACGGTGCTTCTATTGTGTTTCTTAGTTTCTAAGTAGCCTAAAAAGACGGCAAAACAATCAATGCGTGGACAATGGCGTGTCCATGGGGGGCGGTTTTCTCTTATCATAAAGATGACCTACCTAGTCCGGTGTCCGCTATGACATAAAAAAATAAAATTCTTGCATGTGTGTAGCGCAAACTAAATTTAAAACGTTTTTTTTATAAAAGTTGAGAATCAAACAAGCAGGAGGCTCATCTAGTTATAGTAGGATAGATATAGTAGGATTGCGGGTGCGTTGCCATCCTATTGTTGTCGGTTCTCGTTTAATTTATTCTTACCTTTATAATAAGAGAACCACACTACAGTTCGCGCTTTGGTTTTGTTGCTGTTTACGCCGCTTAAGCGGCATAATTTCTAGGGCCTAAGATATCCTCCTAAGATAATCTAATAATTAAGATAATAATAAGATATCCTCACTCAGTACAGTACAAATACCGTTTCACGCTGAGTATTCTGTGAGCCCGTTGTATCACATCGGAAAAGCTGGCCAAATTCGTACGTCAGCATACGCTTTAGCTTGACTCTCTCACGGGTGTGTTCTGTTCACTCAAAATATTGTTCAGCGAGGTCATAATTATAGATAGTAACATTTATAGAAGCATTAGTTATCTTTTTTTATTAAAATATTGGTTGTAATTGTAATACGGGCTGGTTTCCGCAATCCGATGACATTATTGCGCCTATTTTGCGTGAGAATAACGTAAAAAAATTGTTTTACGTATCATAGAATAGAAATTAATTCATTTTGAAATCTAAAAATGGATGCATTTTAAATCGTAAACAAATTCACCTCAGAACAGTTTATTGTGCAGTCTGACCCACTCTGAGGTTTTATACTTTTTAAAGCGTGATAAAGCTTTGTTTGCCTCTCACAATGGGCTTTCGAGATTTGAATGAAACAGTTTTGAAAATCTAGTCTTAATTATATATTGACTAGGTGAAATACTCAGCTTTGCTTATCTTAATATATATATTACGTGTCATGTTATTTGTCCGTAATAGACTCCTAAACAACAAACCCGATTTTAAGATTACAGTGTTTTGTTTCATCTAATTTAAAAGTCAGGTTGGTTTTTCTTTAAATTTATAATTGCAATATTTTTATGTTGCAATTTATTGGTTCCATAATAAAGATATTCTCTGTTAGTACGGTAAGACTCTAAAAGATGGCGGTATATGGTAATTTTTTAAAGGATCAAATATATATCCGATAGAATATAAGAAGTTCACCTGGTTCTCTGTATTTATCATATATATCGAAATTACATGTCACGTTTTTTGTCCTTAATGAAATCCTAAACTACAGAATCCATTTTAATTAACATAACACTGTGTGCAATATTATCTAACTTTTAAAGAGTAGGTTTTTATCTCAATTTATAATCGTAAAATTATTGTTTTATTAACAGTCTTAATTTTCTGTTATTTCGATAAGATTCTAACAGATGGCGGTATGAGATGATTTTTAACTATGTCAAGTATATATCCAATAATATATATATGTATATATATATGTAATTCGGGTCTAGTAGAATATAAATTACAATATATTATCGAATTTTGATTATCATAAGAAAATATTACAAATAGAAAAATAATGATACAAAATTTACAACACTGAAAAACGATTCGAAGCGGGTTAAGATAATTATT
>DWCF01007236.1:0-10989 GCA_018230265.1 Delias oraia | reverse complement strand
ACACTCTTCCGCCCACTGACAAGCGAGATTGTCAACCATAAAATCCAGTTTAGGTATCCTTATTTAACATGTGGTATTTGGGGGAAGCCTATGTCCAGCAGTGGACTTAAATGGCTGATGATGATGATAATGATTTAGAAAAAGCTGTAAAGGCATTTCGGCCAACAACGACATAGCCATTTTAAAGAGAAAAGGAAAATCTAGTTGATGAATATGAAGAATTTTTTTTTTAAATGACTGATGCTGTTGGCATAAGGCCTTTACAGCTAGCTTCTCGCGGACTTTTGGGGCGAGTCATAGGCTCGCTGAGAATTTGGTTTCGTACCGCGATTAGCGCAAGGTCGTCGCGGGACATTGGCCGCCTGATCGACCAGTCAGAAGCTCACCGGGGTGGGCTTTGCGACATATGTCGGTCCTCCGCCGGAAACGGAGGCGGTTTTTAGCGCGCTCTCAACACAGAATCCTATCATCTGATTAATTTGAAGAAAGTCTGAAACAGTTGGCACTATTTTATATACTAATAAACTTAAATATTTATAAAATATAGCAAGAAATAAATTAGGATCGATCGTGAAAGTATCCATATTTGTTAATCGTTTCACATCACCCCATCCTACTTTTCAATCATCAAAATGCCGGAGTGCCAAAATATTGACACACAAAAGGGCGGGAACGCGCGTACAGATAATAAAGATATTAATGTAATTATTCGATAAACAGAGGGTGTATATTGAATTATCAATAGATTATACTAAATTAATGACCCAAGTCGAGATAACCATAAATTTGCGGCTAAAATAATTATATTATTTTGATGCCTTCCTCTTAAATGTTCTTCTAAAAGGGTTTCCTATATAGTAACAGAACTCCAACGCCCGTGGTCAACCACGCCACGGTTCGCGCTTTAGTTATGTTATCTGAGTTATCTTGATATTATGCCGCTTAAGTAGCGTAAAAAGCTGGCCACACAACAAAAGCAGGGATGAAGCATGGTTTTCAATGGGCGACATTCTTGTCTTATCAAATAGGAAATCTACTTGCATCATTGTCTACTATAGCATCATAAAAATAAATAATAATTGATGGTTTATATTATTGGAAATTATAAATATACCCATCTCTTAAATAAATAAACAAATCTGAACGAATGTAGCTTGTAATAAAAAATATTTTAACTTAATCTATCTGTTGCAACAAATATCTATTGCAAATCTCGAGGGCAGAGGATGCTGCTTCGTCCGCTGGGCCTGACTCGAATTATCCGGGAGTCCGAACCCTTACCCGCAGTACCCGGAGGGCCCTGACTGCGAGCTGCACCCAGACACATCCCACCATTACAACACCACGGGTCGAGTCCTATTACCACCCTTCTTTCTTCGGACTACACTGGGCCCAGTTCACAACTTCATAGTCTTTGGCAACTTTTATTTATATAATTATTGCCGTTATTAAAAGAGAATGTAACATTATATAGATTACAGATTAGAGTATATGATTGTATACAGACAAGCTAAACCAAGCAAAGTCGAAGGATTTTGACGTTTTAGACAGTTTATTAACGCATTAAATATATTTATCTCTAGTTCATTTGCATTTTGTTGTTTGTGATAGAAAACATATAGTTTCCAAAATCAATCTTTTTATGGTATAGCGGACAACGAGTTGGTGGGTCTCCTTTATGGTAAAAGAACACGGCCGCCCATGGACAATCGTGCCACAGTCCGCGCATTCTGTGAGCCCGTGGTATCACTTCCGACGAGCCGGTCCAATTAGTGCATCCGCATGCTTCAGCATGGATCTCGCACGGGTATTAAATTATAATTGTCCAAACCGTGATTCGAACCCGCAACCTCTCGCTTCATGGTAGACTTAATAAACCACTAAGCTACGAGGCTCTCAAAAGGATAAGGGGATTAATGAATAGCTATAGTTTGGACTATCGTCCTTGGACCTAACAAATAGTAATATATTTCTTTTTACTTACGTTATATCGCATACACAGATACAACAGACGCAATTCCATCGATGTGTTTATTTTATCATTTTACACATCCGCCATAATTTAATATAGTTAAATGTTAGGTTTGTCCAGGTGTTTTAATTTAAAGTTGATGTCCATATTTTCAAGAGCTAACAGTAATCACACTATGCAGAAACACTGCATGACTGTTGTAATTAATATATTTGTTGATGAACGATATGGTGAATTTATTACCAGTCTGTTATGGATAAAGCAGCAGAGGTATTTCCAAGCCAATACGATTTGGAAACCTTCAAGGATAGGTTGTACATATTCCTAAAAGGCTTGTAACGCACTCGTGGCTCTGCAAGGGCAAAAAATAGACAATGCGCTATGTTTATTTTTATTCTATAGCGGACAACGGAGCAGATGGGTCTCCTATATGACAACCGAGCCACAGTCTGCCCATTGATTGTTTTGCCGGCTTTTTAAGACGCTTACGCGGCATTTTTAAGGGCCTCGATATCCTCACTCCCTCTAAGAAGCACAGTACAAGTACCGTTTCACGCTGAGCATTCTGTGAGCCCGTAGTATCAATTCCGACGAGCCGGCCCAATTACTGCGTCAACGTATGCCTCAGCATGACTCTCCCTCGGGTGAAATACTACTTGTTGCATTTGTGTGTTATTAACTACTACGATTACAGATTATAAATATAGAATGACATCTTTTTGCTATTAAAAGGTTGATTTTGACTTTTTTAAAAATTATTGCTATTGAACGTTGCCATAGGCAATAGTTAGTATACACTAATTATCATATAACCAAATATACCTAATTTTATTGTTGTCACAGATGTTCTATTGTCTGTATTATATAAAATAGGCCTAACTCGGTAATATGTAGTTACTTTAACACGATGAAGCTGTTTGGTTTACTGTTTTTGGGGGTGAGTTGTATCAAATAAACACATTTTTTATGTTAATACACAGGAAGATTTATAATTAAAAACAAATTGTTTTTTTTATAGCTTAAGTGAATATATATAGTAAATTACGTATGTTTTGATACTACTGTTCCTGTCATGACGCCTCATTTAGCTTTTTGTTATTAATTGATGACTGTGTTGTTAGTTTATAACTGAAATTTTTGAAAATATGTCATTAATAGTAATCACAGGCAATTTATAGAAATTAAACTAAATGTTCATTGAAATATTATAGAAAAAATTTCAACTTAAATTTTCGTAGCTTACCTACTAATTTATTTTAACAGCTGTTTTTATTTTTCAGTGCCTTTTCACTGCGCAAGCGTACCCAGGTTAGTGTTTTCATAAATTTATATAAAAATAAATGCATTTAAATGCCACTAGAAAATAAATCTATTAATCATTAATCATAAATAAGGATTACAAATCTCAAAGACAACAGAAGAAAAAAAAACGTCAAACGAAGGAGGTCAATCGTATTAAAACCTACTTCTTCTTTATAAGCCAATTAACAGTACCAATACAAAATATAATTTATTATTATATTTTACAATTACAATATATATTATATATAATATACATTACACATATATTACAATATACGATTTAATATGAATGTATATAAACTAGCAATCTTTGTATATAAATCAGCGTTTAATATTAATATTTACCAAGGACTAATACAATTTGGAGCCCATTTATATACGGTACATTTGTAAATCTTCTATAATTTAAGTAAATTATATAATTGGTCCCGCCTCGCGATGGCAAGACGATCTCATAAAGGTCGGGGCGGGCAACCGCTGGATCCAGATCGCTCAAGATCGTAATATGTGGGGAGGTCTATGTCCAGCAGTGGACTTTAATGGGCTGATGGTGATGATACAATTGATATATAATCATTAAATACAATCACTACTTTAAATTTTATTAGCTATTTACTAGAGCCTGATGTTGCCTATAATCCGATCATGCAAATAAAAATATTTCTATGAATATTAAACAATTAGTTTTATTTTTATTCTATAGCGAACAACAGAGAAGGTGGGTCTCCTATATGGTAAGAGAACACCGCCACCCATGAACAACCGTGCACAGTCCGCACATTGGTTGTGTTGCCGGCTTTTTACGCCGCTTAAGCACTTACGGCACTTTTTAAGGGTCTCCGATATCCTCACTCATTCTGCGAAACAATAAAAGTACCGTTTCACGCTGAGTATTCTGTGTGCTGAAGGATATGTAGACGCACTAATTGGGCCTGCTCATCCGAAGCTATATTATCATATAATATTCATCGTTAAACAGTCGTTAAAGGATATCGGAGGTATCGGATCGTGTCGGCGTAATAAGCCGACACAATCAAAACTCAGATTAGAGTGCGTTGCCCATGGGGGCGGTCATCTTTTATCATAATGAAGACCCGCCCGCTCCGTTGCCCGTTATAGTATTACAAACATGTTTAAATGAATAAAAAAAAAACAAAAAAAACATTTGACAGTTTTTTTTTTCAGTATTGGATGCAGCCATAAGCGCAGCGACTGTTGTAGCTAATTCAGGAACCGCCTCTTTGTCTGGTGGAGCAGCAGTTGCTATAGAAACTGACAAAGATGTGTCCAAAGATGGAGCTGCCTCCAAATTGACTGGCAGCGGTAATGCTGTCAAAGTGGAACTTTTTGTTCAAACCATGATATCTATATTCGGCGCTAAAGATGCTACTATAACTGAAACTGTGTTTAAAACATCACTTACGACGTACGAGAAATGTAAAGGACTTCAACCTACATTTGTACAAGCTTGGAAAAAGGCATTTGATAGTTGCAAGGCTGCAGGCAAATCTGTTTCTGTGGACGAGTTTATTATTGCATTTAAAAAAACTTCTGGGTGGAGTTCTGTACCAGCAGACTGCATAAAAGCAATTAAATCTTCTGAAAACGTTGGTGCGTTCCCCAAGGCCGGGTTAGACAAACTTAAGTCCGCTTTCATTGTACTGGTTGATATTAAAAAATCACTTCCTAATACTAAACCTGCTGGACCAGACTCTAAACCAGACTCTTCTACCACTCCTGCACCGGGTCATGATTTAGCTTCTGTTAGTGGAGACGACATCTCTAAACCAGATGAAACTACCCCAGCTTTACCAGAAAGTAAAGATGCTGCAGCTGCAAAAGCAGAAAAAGACGGCACTGTTGTCAAATCAGAAACAAAAACTGTTGCAAAATCTGGCAAAGATGGTGCTGTTGCCAAATCAGAAACAAAAACTGTTGCAAAATCTGGCAAAGATGGTGCTGTTGCCAAATCAGAAACAAAAACTGTTGCAAAATCTGGCAAAGACGGCGCTGTTGCGAAATCGGAAACAGAAACTGTTGCAAAGGCTGGCAAAGACGGTGCTATTGCTAAATCAGAAGCTGAAAGTGCTGCAAAATCTGGAAAAGATGGTGCGGATGAAAAATCAGGGCCAGAAAGTGCTTCAGAAGCCAGCAAAGATGGTGCGGAAGCGAAATCAGAAACAGAAACTATTGCAAAAGCTGGCAAAGACAGTGCTGTTGCTAAATCAGAAGCTGCAAGTATTGCAAAAGCTGGAAAAGATGGCGCGGAAGCTAAATCAGAGGCAGCCAGTGCCGCAGAAGCCGGAAAAGACGGTGCTGATGGTAAATCAGAAGTTGAAAGTGCTTCAAAATCTGGAAAAGATGGTGCGGACGAAAAACCAGCGCCAGAAAGTACTTCAGAAGCCAGCAAAGATGGTGCGGAAGCTAAATCAGAGGCAGCCAGTGCTGCAGAAGCCGTAAAAGACGGTTCTGATGGTAAATCAGAAGCTGAAAGTGCTGTAAAAGCTGGGAAAGATGGTGCGGATGAAAAATCAGGTTCAGGAAGTGCTTCAGAAGCCAACAAAGATGGCGCGGAAGCTAAAGCAGAGGCAGCAAGTGCTGCAGAAGCCGTCAAAGACGGCGCTGATGGTAAATCAAAAGATGAAAGTGCTGCAAAAGCTGGTAAAGATGGCGCAGGTGTTAAATTAGAAGTAGCCAGTGCTATCACAGCATAAGCATCTAGGTAAGAATCCAGCTCACCGGTGATGCAAAAGGTGTTGTTGGAGGACTTACTGCGCTTGACCTTAATCATCACTGGTTAACTACCCTTTTAAAAAATATTTTTGACAATAATTGTATTTTTAGTGAAAGATTTATTGTATTTTTTCTTGTTACGAATAAAGATTAGTAGCAAAGTTTATTTCTCTCACTACTTCAATACAATATTACGCTATTATTACAAAATATTCGTGACTTTTAAGAAGAACTAGACACAAATATATCACGCGCCTTAAAAATAATATAGTAATAAGATGAAGAAAATAAATAATATGTTGACTGCTTACGATATAACAAAAGAGTCGCAGGTGATATATATTAGCTAAATAAATTTAAATCTTACAATCTTAGGTATCTGTTTATTTGACATATTAATATTTGTTGTAAATGACAAAGATTTTTGACTTAGAACGAAAATAGCCTGCTTTACTCAAAGAAATTATAACATTAATGTATTTTCTGACTATTTAAGTAGGTAGTAGAATAGTGAAACGATAAGTTAATAATAAAACCATTACTGATTAATATATTTTTATTCAAAAACATTAATCATATTTATTAAAATATAATAGATAGGTACTAAAAAAGGTAAGATGTGCCTGGAATTATATTTATTTCTGTAATTTTAACAAATTATTAATAAATATAACCAAATGTTGGCTTGTTAATTGAAAATGACAGTAATTTAACACCATCTTACTCTATTTTCAAATGTGTAAATGTCAAATTGTGCGCATAATAAATCGATTAGCCGCCCTTTGTAAAAGCAAATTAAAGGCACGTGGCTGGCTTTAGGTTTTTGTTGCTTTACACAGTAATAAAAAACAGTTTTTTATATGAAACAAAACATCTGACACAGGCTGGCGGTATCTATTACGTAGTAAGGTTATCTCTTCGTTCTGTTATATTTTTCGGATCAATTTAAATTGTGAAAATTCTTAAGTATTTATTGTAATTTAATAAACTCAAATCCATTGGCTAGAATTACCCGACAGTATATAATTTATTATGTATGTTAACCGGAGGATGGTTTTATAAAGGTTACATAATATCCGGAAAAACAAAAATCAATAACTCTTCTATCTTCATTAAAAAATGCATATCAATAGTCTAGATGGCGCTGAGATATTTTTAATTGAGTTTAACATTATGGACTTTAGACTTTTTAAACAATTTATTCAAGATTATCGTTTTTAACATACATTAGAAATTGATAAAATCATGTTAATTGTTCCAGTGTCGTGATTAGTAGTCAATAAACCATGATAATCAAATTCTCCAATACGTCAAAATTCTTGACATTGCTAGCAAAACGTTCACTTTTTGATGTTCCCATGAAAATGAGTTCGGTTTCAAAATCACCTTGTATATTTTGTAACATTGTAAATAAGTTAGAAGATACTGAAATTTTATACGAAGATGACTTTGTTTGCGTTTTTCAAGATATTAAACCAGCGAGCAAATTTCACATTTTAACTATTCCTAAGCGGCACATTGACGATGCTAAAGCATTGACTCCAAATGATAAAAACTTGGGTAAGTAAAAGTTTACTATAGTAAAAATATAAAATTTCGATCTTTTTTAATTACGCACTAACCGATTAGTTTTAAAATTTATATAATATACTATAAACTTAGATAAACATTCAAGCAATCATTAAAATTATTTTCTCTTTGCCTGATTTTAAAAACCTATGGGATAGTCCCTTGACTAATATTTAGTACTAGTAAAACATGATATATTTAAATAAAATTTTAGTTGAGAAAATGCTGACTGTAGCTAAAGAGATGCTCACGAACAACAATTATACTGTAGAAGATGCCAGGTTTGGTTACCACTGGCCACCTTTTAGAAGTGTAAAACATTTACACTTGCATACAATAGCTCCTGAAAGGGAAATGGGATTTTTATCCCAAATGATTTTCAAAAAGGATTCATATTGGTTTGTTTCAGTAAGTAATTTTAAAATTATTGTGAATTTACTCCATAAATACTTAAAAGTTATATGATGTATACCTATATGTTTGATTATTAAAATGTTTAGCAATTCACTGAATAGGGAATTTAGATTTCCAATACATATCATTTAATAATTTGATATAAATTAAATTTATTTATTTTATATAAATAAAATTAAAAGTCCATAGTTCTTAAAAATATTGTCAACCAACAACATTACTGTTTTTAAATAGATAATTATTTTTGTATTCTTTTTTTTCAGCCTGAGTATGTTATTTCAAGACTATGAAGATATAATGATATATTTTCTTCAGATCTAAATATTTATTATTATATTGGTGGGGCCTACTAATAGAAATAGGGATGGTTTATACTATGTTAAGCTTAGTTTTATTTAAATTAAAGTATTAAATGTTCCTAGTTTATTAGCTTTCAATTTTTTTAAATTTTGTCTGTGATTGAACTACTTGTCTATTCTATTCAATTATTACAACTTTACTATGCCATATTTTGAGTGTAATAGAAATTGTTTAAATCTTTTGACAATATTACATAAGTTTGTACATTCTTTGAAATTTTTCATTTTGTTAAATAATGCATATTGTTGTTGTGTTATCTTGTTATTTTTTTAATAGTATGGTAAATCATGATACTTATAATACTTGTGTTCTTTTTATCATTTTAATCCTAGAAAGATAATCATAATCATATAGCGTTAAAGATAATACCCATATACCTACATCTGTGCACATTATATTGTTTAATTTAAGTGATTGTATTTATTTATAAGATCTTAAATACTAGAAAAAAAACGCAATGTTACAATAATTATTTATTTAAAAGTTAGAAAAACGAATTTAATATTCTCTTAAAATTAATCAAAATAAACTTAACTTCTTGATAGGACCTTTCTAAGTGACTTTCTGATTTCAAATATATATAAATACTTACAGTAATCTACATCATAAGAATAAATCATCTTATATACTAAACACATTTATCAATATCTTTTTTATGGCTACCAAAGACAGAGCACACATTCTCTTTTTTACTATAGGTTTTTCTCTTTCTTGATCCACTGTATTTTCAGGTTCAGGGCATTTCTTTAATATTTTGGCGCAGATCATTTATGGGCAGAGCTTTTCCCGTCTGAATTAAAGTAATCTATGCCTAATTTCTTCATGAATTCTTTTCTATTCAGTGGTTTTTCATTCTTAATGAGTACATTATGACAGTAATTGCAGTTGTAAGCTAGGCAGGTTTCCGCAACTCGACGACATTACTGCGCCTACTACTTTGCGTGGATTATGACAGTAAATGATATATAGGACATAAAATACTGCCATTGGCCATCTATTGATCTTCCCATAGCAAGACTTCGATGAACACCTTCGATCCAAAATATCAACATCTGCAATCACATTTTTTACACTCAATCCAATTCACTATGATCTAAAGGTTTGATAATTTAATCAACTAATTTGTCTTCAGTGTCGCTTTGAACTGCATCTTCACGAAGTTGGTTCTCTACTTCACTATGACTTTCCTGTAGTGAATCCTCTTAATTTTTCACCAAATATTGTTCTCTTCCTCTCTCCTCAAGTCCCCCTTAAATCCCTTAAATCTCTTCCTCGCGTTTTGATTTGTGACTAGTTATTTTACTATAATATTATATGTAGGTACCTTAAATATTAGAAAATAAGCATCAAATCGCATTAATACATAAAAATCCGACGCCTAGTTGCCTAAGAGAAACAGCTCGATGCGCATTGCAGGTAAAAAGAAATAGCAACATTGAACTGCCCTCTGTTTAGTGAACGTATGTTATCTTTCTAGGGTTAAACAAATACATATTACATTTAAGTAGTATTACACTGATTTAAGACATTTTACTGATTGCAGATTGCACCGTTTTATTGTTAATAATTTATTACTTAAGAGTAAAAAAATAAATATTTTAAAATTTGTTGAACCGTCAAAATGTACACTGTCACTTAACAAGTGTAAGGCTCAAACCAATGTAATTGTAGATAATGAGAGACTGAAACGACTCGATGCTACAGTCTTTCTGGGAATTAAATTAAACATTACATGAAACATTATATTCTAAGTTACAGTGGGGTCGTCATATTAATAATATGGCGAATAGACGCAAACCAAACTTTCGGCGAGCCTAACGCCCCAAAAGTCCGCGAAATGCTGTTAAGGGACATTTGTGTGAAAGCATACTTTAGTGTTAATGATTTTATAAATAATGTCACGCCTTGGGTATAGGCAGGCATTCTTAGAGTTATTTTTTTTATAATTTAAGTATCTCACGATAAAAAAATTACACCACAGAGTTTGTTTCGCTAGTTCTTCTCAGTGGGCTTAGCTTGGAACCGGTGTTAGACTGATTTTAACGTTCATGGAGCTGCACTTTTGTATTTATGTTGAATAAAAATATTTCATTTCATGCTTACTTAGTAATTATTTATTTTCATAATATAGCAATAAAAACCGTCAAATGTGTGAGCTGTATTTTATTTTCTCTTCAATCTAAAATACTAATAAGTAACCTAATGCGTAGTAAATTTTTCAGCCGTGGGAAAGCCATGCTGAAGCTATGCTAATACCATGTGTTGGTACCGGAACCCGTCCGGAATTGATGCACTAATTGGGCCGGCTCGACCGAAGTGATACCATTGTCACACAGAATACTCAGCGGTAAACGGTACTTGTACCTTGCTTCGTTGAGTGAATGAGGATATCGGAGGCCCTTAAAATGCTGCTTAAGTGGCGTAAAAGACGGTAACACAATCAATGAGCGGACTCTTACCATATAGAAGACCTGCTACGTTGTCCACTATACTATAAAAAAAATTGGTTGCCTGTAAAGTCGGTATACGGGCGAAAGTTTTACGTGACAACGACTTTGAGTCGTAAAATAATTTTAATGTGAATATTCATTCATATAGTAGGAAGAAGGATGAAATAATAGTAACAATTTAAAACATTT
>DWCF01007235.1:0-10991 GCA_018230265.1 Delias oraia | reverse complement strand
TCTCCGGGAAATTTCCAGACACGGATTTTGGTATTAGTATTCAAAGAAGCAATGAAATGATCGTTGAGAAGTGCAATGTGAATTAATTCAACTTGTAGTTGTACGATGTATGAATTAATAATTAATCAATTCTATGATTAATAATTAGTGTTAGAAAATATATAGCAAACGATTCGGAATAGGTAAAGAAATTTATAAAGAACTGATATTTAATTTTATCTCGGTAAGCTCCAGGTCCACCAGCTCAAATGCATTACGGCTTACATTACCAGCAGTTCTTTTACTGAGCTTCTCTATGTGAGTCAGGTTACCAGAGGCCTACAATTTACACCGCGGCGTAAAAAGCCGGCAACGCAACAGACGAGCGAATTGCAATATGGTTGCATTGGTGACTATGATCTCTTACCATTCGGGTACTCAACTCTATTGTTATCATCAAGTTTTGGTATATTGACAATTTACCTACTTATTTAATTAATATCTATGTAATAGTGTTACCCTTGACATATACTTTTTAAAAAAAAATGAGCTTTGAAAAAATGTGAATAATTACTATACAATAAACATTTGTTGTATATCTTCACAAGATGATAATAATCCGGTAGATGTTTATAGTTTAAAGATGTAAACACGAATAATCAGGAAAAATTAACAATGTCCTTAGACAAAGTGGCCATTAATTCCATTTTTTATTGTCTAATAAATTCAAGTGACCATCTCGAAATCTTTATTGCCTTTAATACCTAAAACTTTTTATCTATTATTTACTGACATTTGAAGGTAGGTGTGCCGTCTCATGCGAATTTCTTAAGTTGATACCTGATTCTAAATAAGTACAAAAAATATGTTAACATTGATCAACAATTGTTATTTTTTCAAAAATTAAAAATATCTTACCCTATCCAGAAGCAAATTAGAACCTTGGATACAACATCGGTGGTAATTAAAATATAAAGTATGAAAGAATCAGTCTTGCGAAATAGTTTCATCACAAGTATTTCCAGAAAAAAAACCTAGTTGGTAGTTTCATAAAATATGTTTACATACTTGAGTTGTAATAGGTACAATTTATTATTGAGATATTCAGACATAATATAACATATGTACTCTCTACATTATATATTATTTATATCAAAAAAGGCAGATTTAAGTTCATGTGTATTATAATTTACAAGTCATGTGAAAATTAACCGGAATGATATAATATAATATACTCAATATGGAAATATGTTTATTTAATATTATTATTCAGTGAGAATATAGTCTATAAGACTATAGTCTATATATATGAATCTCTATATTCAAAAATTATTATGTTAGTTTTAGTAATATTATCATAGACGGGGCTATCAAACAATGATATTACAAAATATTAATAACAGATATTATTAATTTTTTCATTAATAATTAAGGTATTTCATAATTCTTTGAAGGAATATTGTTTTCATTCTTATCAATCATCATTATCAATAATCACATTATTGATTTTTTAAATATAACATGGTTTTTTTAGTGTCTGTCCATTTTTAATATCAATTGTCAATTGTTACATGTAAGTTAATGTGACATTTAATTGAGATATTGTAATTTCTAACCTATAAAATATATTTAGGACTTAAGTAATTGTAAAAAGAATTTGTATAAAATTACTTATAAATTATTCGAATAGTGATAAATTATGGATCAATTGAGCAAACAGCTAGCTGAAGATATATTTCTTCGAGAGCCTGTGGATGCTCGTATAAGGTAATGTAGAATTTTTGTTGTTATGAAAGTTAAATTACACCATATTTCTAAATGATACTATCCTAATAATTATTATTATTATGTGATAATAATTATTCTAATGTTAAAATACCTTAATAATGATAGTTATATTTGTTGTATCCTATAAAGAAAGCAAAAGGAGAAACAACAAGAAGATGATCCTCATCCTACTCTCAAAGTTGAAATGCAAACAATTCGACTTCATCCAGATTCCCAAAAACTACTTTTGGATACATTGAGATTCATTCATGGACCAAATTTCAAATTAAGCAGTGCAAGCAATTATAAGGTAAGGATATTAGAAGTTTAAACATTTGACATACCAACTTTAAAATCTGATCAGTTAATTTGAAATAAAAATATTGTGAAATTATTAAATTTGTTTGTAATGTACTTTTTAAGGACAAAGGATCAAATCTTGGCAATAAATATTGGATGGAAAGAGGCAATTTGGTAGTACAAGGAGGTTGTGATTATTCACTAACTACTAAAGACAATGTGAAGACCCCTGAAGTAAGACTTAGAGAATTTGCATTAGCAAAATTAGAAAGGTCTGTGGAAATATTAAAACTTCATTTCATCATTCAATTCATATTTATTTCATCTGTTTAGATTGTTAAATATAATTATTTTTAACCATAGCACCACAACCCTTTTGCATCCTTGCACCCTCTACAATATTCATTAAATGGCTATTTTGATTGGAATAACTGCAATTATTAATAAGCTAATAACAAATATTTTTATAGATACAACTTTCATAAGGCACACTGTTCGGAAGCTTTGCAATTGGCAGAAGAGAGCACAGACAAGGCATTAGAGATTTTATCAAACAAATACTTTAATGTCCAAGCACAAGATAAACCTGAAAATGTACCTCCTGCGACAGAACTCTTGGAGATGCGAAACGATGAAGTCGCAGTACTTGAATCTATCTATGATAATATATTTCGAATTAAGGATACACATACATGGAGTGTTAAAATAAAAATGGATTATTTATCAAAAGTTTACGAAAAAACAACTGTTACTAGAAAAAAGGAAAATGTAAATTTTAAAACAAAAAAGAAAGAATTATGTAAACTGTTTTTGAATGGATCATGCAGATATGGTGCAAAATGTAAATTTTTACATGAAGCTAAAGTTGAAAAAATGGTAGTTGAAGAGAAAAATGAGGCTATTAATTATGAATTAGAGATACGGTTCCCAAAAGACAGTGTATATCCATATGAACCACCTTTAATATTTTTTAAATTGGAAGTCAGGAGAAATTTAATTCCAGAACGCACATGTCTCTTAATAACAGCCAAGTTATACGAGGAAGCAGTCAATTTTGCCCGCGATGGAATACCATGTATATACTCTTTAGTTGAATTATTAAATAATGAAGATGAAATTTTAAATTATATACAATTTTCTACAAAAGAATTTCCAAGTGCAACTGATTCATTATTACCACAACTGGAATCAATTGAAAGTGATATTAAAAAGCCTTCTCATTATAATATAAGTAGAGATAAAGATAGTAGACCTAGTGTAAATTTCGATAATATAATGAAAGAAAATAGAGAAATTGCAAAAAGATATTTAGAGAAACCAGAAAATAATAGGTATGATAAAATGATGTCTGTAAGGAGAAATTTGCCGGCGTGGCAAAAGCGAAATGATATTTTAAATGCTACGAAAAAGTCACAGGTAAGAGTTCAACAATTCTGAGATAAACCTTTGCTATATCATCATCAGCTTATTCAAGTCCACTACTGGACACAGGCCTCTACGCTATATACTATGTTATTATTTAAACCAAGTAATTTGTTACAGTAAGGTAAGGTAAGAATTAGAATATTAACAATAAATCTTGCTATGTGACTATTGCTGTTGTGTTTTGAATCATAACAATATAAAATATAGTTGGAAACTAGAAGATAAATGATAGAAATATATTTTTGTTTTTAGGACAAAATACTAATAGAAAATGATTTTCGAAATTATATGGAACTAAATATGTTTCAGGTAGTCGTAATCAGTGGTGAAACAGGTTGTGGCAAGAGTACACAAGTACCACAATATATTCTGGATGATTGGTTGGAGGGTTTTAGCCAAGAACCCCGACATGTAGAGATTGTATGCACTCAACCGAGACGGATATCAGCCATTGGTGTTGCTGATCGAGTGGCTGAAGAAAGAGTTGAGAAGACAGGCCAAGTTGTTGGGTACCAAGTAAGTTTATTTATATATATATCATTCTATAAGTGCGAAAGTTTGTAAGTATGGATGGATGGACGTTACTATTGCACACACATATACACTCAGAAACTTGAATCATTTTTAATAAAATTTTACAATAATATACTTAGCTATATATCACAATAAGACAGTGTAAGTGTCCAATTTCTTTTTTTTTAAAGTCTATTTATTTATTCATTGTATTATATTTATAAGTTGGACCCAGTTGGGTACTGGGTAAAATTACGTCTGCTGGACTAGTCTTAATAATATTAATATTTTTTTTATATTTGTTTTTTGGGGAGAAAATGCTAAAAAATCCTGAGCTGAAAAATCCTGAGGCTAGCAATATGTATTATTTGTTATAGATGTCTGATTAATGTAACACAGCACCATTTTGTTAGGTTTCATACAAAAAACGCATTAAAAATGGGCTATTCTTTTAGGAGAAATTGTAACACACATTAAACTTACATATTAATATTTTAGCGATTCTGTTTAAAACTAATCACATTTTGTCTTTTTTATTTGAATTATTCGATAAATACTACTGAATCATAGGTGTATCATTTATTAACAACAACAAAAAATAATTAAAAATAAACTATTTGGTTCTTGCAATGGCATATCCAAAATTTTAATAATTTTCTAGTGGAAGAGCCACGCTGAAGCATATATACGCATTAATTAGACCGTCTCGTCCGAAGTGATACCATGGGGTCACAGAATACTCAATGTGAAACGGTACTTGTACTGTGTTTCGCAGATAGAGTGAGGATATCGGAGGCCCCTAAAACTGCCGCTTGAGTGGCGTAAAAAAGCCGGCAACACAACCAATGCACGGAGTGTAGCGCGGTTGTCCACGGGCGGCGGTGTTCTCTTATCATATAGGAGACCCACCTGCTGCGTTGTCTGCTATATTATAAAAAAAAGATTAAATTAATAAGGTAATCTTTTCATATGGTTTTAGATACGGCTGGAGAACAAAATGTCGTCAAAAACTCGTCTTTCGTTCTGTACTACGGGTATTTTACTACGAAGGCTTGAATATGATCCGCAGTTGACAACAGTGACTCATATAATTGTCGACGAAGTACACGAAAGATCTGAAGAGAGCGATTTTCTCCTACTGATATTACGGGACCTTATAAAAGTAAGAAAAGATCTGAGAGTCATACTCATGAGTGCTACGCTGAACGCGGATCTGTTTTCGGATTACTTTGATAAGGTTCCAATATTGGAAATACCAGGTAAATTGTTGACTAGTTGATTTTTAATAATTATTTACTATTTTCGTTTAAATTTTTTGTCTGAAATCAATTAAAGATGTTTAAATGTATGTGTGTCATTAAAATATCTTATAAAATTTTCGTGTCGCGATGTTTGTTGCCAAACTCCTCTGAAACGACATAACTGATTTTTGTGAAGTTTTGTGTAAGTACCATTAGGTAGGTCTGAGAATCGGGCAACATCTTTTTTTCACACCTCTACATATTAAGGCTTGTGTAAATTTTAATTTTTTATGAATTATAATTGAAAATTACACGTCAATTTTGATTGATTAATTGTAAATTACTTAAAATTTTCCGCGCCTACCATTATCCCATGTTTTTAATAGCGAGAGATTTTACTATCTATAATATCAATGCTTTCCGGGGTCAATTCATAGTAATAACAAATCAAACTAATAATTTTTTTAATTAATTAGAATTTCTCGATATTTCAGGCCGAACTTATCCCGTTCAGCAAATATTTTTAGAAGAAATAATGGACTTGACTAACTATGTTTTGGAAGAAAATGGTTCGTTTGCTCGGAAAATGAAGAAAGGTAATTCCGTAATATAATAATGAACTACAAAAAGGTTTTAAGTATTAATTATTGATATTGAAATGAAAATTGTAAGAAGGTAAAATACCATGATATCAGTAAAGTAATGTCAGTATATGATGTCACAAAGCTCGTAAAATATGTGTGTATAAGCCAGTATTTCCTATCCTTGAATTCCTAGGGGTCAGTGGCTGAAATAGGTTGGTGATCGCTGTTGTAAGCCATACATTTATAGGTCTCTAAATAATATATATTAGTTATATTAGCCTAAATATTAACGTATTATTCCAGGTGAAAAGAAAATGGATTTTGAAACGGAAATCGAGACGTCAGATGTGAGATCGGAGGCATGTGTCGAACCGAAAATAACGATTCGTGATGAGAATCTAACGATTTCTCAAGTACTAGCACGCTATCCGAAGTGTAATAAGGTCACGTGGAAAAATCTGCACTTGATGGATGTTGAGAAGGTATTTTATCGTTTATTTCATGTTATTTTTATGGTATAGCGAACAACGGTATTTTATGGTATAGCGAATCTTCTTTAACGTAAGAGAACACCGCCGCCCATGGACAACCGCGCTTTGGCTGTTTTGCCGGCTTTTTACGAATTCCGATATCCTCACTCACTGCTAAACACAGTACAACTATCGTTCCAAGCTGAGTATTATGTGAGCATACAACTCCATCAATAAAACGTACTTTAAATTGTCAGGTAGTACTTATTATTAACAATCGAAGCGCAAAATAAAATACGAGGTATCCCCACAAGTCAAATTATATGATGGTGCCAGCAGTCGCTATAAGAATACAATCAAAAATTACTCCTTCCAACCGGTCTGAATTGGTGATTGTGATAAAAAAATGAAATGCTTCATATATTGTTATTATTTTCTAAAATTTACTCAGATTAAATGAAAACTCTTTTTTCAGATAAACTTAGAGCTGATTGAACATGTACTAACATACATAGTGTCTGGTGATCACGATTGGCCGAAAGAGGGCGCTATATTAATATTTTTGCCTGGAATTGGTGAAATCATGTCGTTACACGACCAACTTGCTGAGAGTCATACTTTCAGCCCTAAGTAAGTGTCACTTACCAGCAATCTATACAAATAAATAAAATTGGAGTACTGTTTGTAATATTAAAATAACCGCTTTCTACAAACATGCATATGAATGCAATTTATTTAATTTTTTTATTAATTACAAACTAGCAGAAGACTCGTCTATGATAAGCGGTCTTCCGCCCATGGACACTCCAAGAACCCGCTGTGAAGCAGATGCGTTGCCGGAAAACAATTTTTAAGATAAAAATAATTTGCATGTATGAAGACAAATCTGTGTATTTTTTTATCTTTGAAAATCCCCTTCAATTTCATTTCTAATAATATTAATTACTGAATTATGTTCTTTTAATTATTGCAGAACCGGTAAATACAAGCTAATACCACTACATTCAACGCTGTCGAGTGAAGAACAAGCCTCAGTTTTCAAGAACCCTGGACCCGGAGTTCGGAAGATCGTAATATCGACCAACATCGCTGAGACATCGGTCACAATTGATGACTGTGTATTTGTTATTGACGGAGGCAGGATGAAGGAAAAACGGTATTTTATTTATTTATTTCCTCTTAAACAAAATAACAATGAAAAAGTATACAATAATTCAAAATTATAATTTTTTTCCCCGGTGGGAAGCGGTGGACTTATTCTAAGTCTTAAATTTCATAAAATGACAAATAAAAGAAGCACGTGAATAATGACAGCACCAAAGTTTTTGATTGCTGTTACAGGTTTGATTCCAATCGAAATATGGAGTCGCTTGACCTGGTGTGGGTGTCTCGAGCCAATGCGAAACAGCGTTCGGGTCGCGCGGGGCGAGTGATGCCAGGTGTATGTATACACCTGTTCACCTCACACCGTTATCGGTATCACATGCAGGAACAACCGATACCGGAAATACATCGGGTTCCGCTTGAGCAGCTGCTGCTGAAGCTGAAGATTCTACCGTTGTTCCAGAATATGAGCGTCCATGAAGTTCTTGGTGAGTTTTTTTTTTTTAATTTTATTTGTCGTAGGTCTGTTTTTTGCATAGTATAGCGGACAACGGCTCTTCCGCAGTGATATCACGGGCTCACAGAATACTCAACGTGAAACGGTACTGGTACCTACTGCGTTTCGCTAAGTGAGTGAGGATATCGGAGGCCCTTAAAAAATGCCGCTTGAGCCACGTAAAAAGCAACTCAATCAATGCTCGGACTTAGCATATAGGAGGGCCACCTGCTCGGTTGTCCGTTATACTATAAAAAAACTTTCTCTTGAGAAAATAAGTTTAATTCCCAACCTTCATCGGTTGAGTCTGGAAAGAGTTCATAAAAATATTGGATTGTTTTATAATGAAGAGAATATATTTTTCAGCGAAGACGATAGAACCACCAGAGAAGCACAACATTGATGGGGCGCTCTCTCGACTACAAGATGTCGGTGCTTTGGACAAGTCCTTCCATCTCACGGCGCTGGGAAAGCATCTGGCTTCTCTCCCGGTGGACGTGAGAATTGGGAAGTTGATGCTGTTCGGAGCTATATTCTGTTGTGTAGACTCAGCGCTCACAATCGCCGCGTGTTTGAGCCATAAAAGTCCATTTGTCGCTCCATTTGGCAAAAAGGTAATCGTATAAAGATTTATGTTTTCACACGGGAGTCGGCTCGTCCGAAGATCCGACTCATAGAATACGTAAAACGGTATTTGTACACTGTGTATCGCTTAGTGAGCGGATATCGGAGGCCCAACTGCTATGTTTTCGATTAAACCATAAAAAAATATAAGTCCTATCTTTAATTCATATAACCAAATAGCCACATTTGAACGTTCTTGAAAAATAGTATTAAGGAATGAATTCAATAATATTAATAACGTAAAAATCTTTAAAAATATATGATGGAACGAATGGAACTATTTGGCGATGGAAACATTTCTGTGCTTGTTTCGTTGATTTTCTTAAGGCAGCCACAAATTTCCTTTCAAAACAAAATTTTGTGTCACTGGGATTCATACACAAACAGTGTTCTTTCAAATAACCGAAGATTGAGTTGTGAAGATGTTGCTAAATAATTAAAAATCCTTCATATACATATAATTCTCACAATTATCGCCATTTATGTTAAGGATATATTAGTGAAAATGTACTCCTGTGATATCTTTATTATATAGTTATATAATAAACATATAAAAAATATATTAATTATAATATATGTATATGAATATCTATAAATTAATTTAAATGATAGTAAATTCATATAATTCAATTGCAGACTGAAGCTGATGCCAAAAGGCGTGAATTTGCCTCTTCGAACAGCGATCAGCTGACAACGCTCAAAGCATACAAGGTAATATTTTATTATTATTTTTATTTATTATTATGTAATTGTACATATATAAGATAAGTACATTAGTAAGAATTTTGTTTACATTTTAAAAAAAATCACGACAATATAATAACTAAATTAAATATTTTTAAACTCTAAATGAAGGGTATTAAGCTAGTGTTTTCACATCAAATGCGATTTAAAAGAGTGTACCAATTGTACTAGAGGCCAACAACGCACACGCGGCTGAGTTGGGGCCAGTATATTTTATTATGGAAAGCGGGAGACAAAATAGCAGGAGGCTCCCCTAGGTCACACACAAGCGGTCCACCGCCAATGGATACCCCCAGCTCGGCCGCGCTTGAGTTGCCGGCCTTTCAACTCTAAGTCTCCTCCTCGCTTGCTTACCGATTTGTGTAAAAAAATAATAATTAAACATTAGAAACATCAGTTCTAATTAAATTTTGTGTTTTTAATAGTAAGAATATATTCTAAAAAAGGATTTATTGATTTCAGAAATGGCAGCAAGCAATGAAATCGAGTACGTACGCGGGTTTGGTGTTCGCGAATGAGAATTTCCTCTCGCACAAGACATTGCTGATGTTGGCGGACATAAAGCATCAACTATTGGGGCTGTTGGCATCCATCGGTTTCGTTCCTGATATGCCGGCGCTGAGGAAGAAAATGTGGAGAGATTCTGTTGCGAAATTGACCGGCGATGAGGTTGTCTCTTCTTTTTATTGGACTTATAATATATAGAAGCTGTTTCCGGCAAATGTTTTGCTATATACATTATAAGTAAAAATATCTCTATTATACATAGTTGTTTTCAAAACATTATAAAAACAAATTTTTTGTATTAAAATCGGAGGCCCTTTAAAGTGGCGTGGTAACTACCAATGCCCGGTTGTCCATGGGCGGGTGTTCTTTTACCATATAATACACCCACCTTCTCCGTTGTCCGCTATACTATAAAAAACAATAAACATTGGTTTTACTATAAAATTAGTAGGATATTTGCTGATTTGTATAGAATTACTAAAGCCAAGATAGATTTAATTGTAAAATCAAAATATATAGGTATAATATATGATTGTTCACATTTTCTCATTCTATTAAACATTTTTAGCGTTGTGAGAGTATAGTGGAATGCACCAATAGTATTTAATCTATTACAAGTTTATATTTTTTTATTGGTTAAACAATTTTTTTATATGATAGAGGACAGGACAGAGCAGGTGGATCTCTTATAAGAGATTTCTCTGGTAAGACACGACCGCCGTCCATGGACAACCGCGCCAGAGTCCGCGCATTGGTTGCGTTGCAAGGTATTTTTAAAGGCATTCAATATCCTCACTCACTCAGCGAAACACAGTCGAGGCAACATTTAAAGTACAACTACTATTTCACGCTGAATATTGTAAGCCCGTACTATCGCTTCTGACGAGCCGGTTTAATTAGTGCGTTAGCTTATGCTTCAGCATGGCTCATCCTCGGGTGAAATATATGACAGCATAACTCGAACTTCTTCGACAATATACTTTTTGATAGATTTTAGATGTTTTCAGATTCTTTATAAAGATTACTTACCCAAATTTTTAGTTTTTTTTAAATATTTCAGTTGAATTCTAACGGGAATAATGATCGGTTACTGGCGACAATCTTATGTGCAGCGCTGTATCCGAACGTTGTTAAGGTAATACTTTTAAGAAAAATATAAAGTATGTAAGTAATTCTTTTAGAGGTGATGCGATACTTTTACAATAGGATCCCATAAATCGTTCAAAAGCTTTGTAAA
>DWCF01007234.1:0-10997 GCA_018230265.1 Delias oraia | reverse complement strand
ATATCACTACTCGTCTTAGAAAAAATTGAATCTTCGTCACTCATATCCAATTACAAACGTGATACGTTTTCGGAGAAGGTCTATGTCCAGCAGTGGACGTCTTACTGGTGAAATGATAATGATGATGATGATATGCAATTTAATAACTAATGCAGTTATATAGGTTATGACTTTATGGAATATATAATAATAAATTATATTAAGTATTTATGATTGCTTATACCTACCAACTTTAGTGTTGCCCAAGACCAAGACCGACTAATTTTAGCAAGACCAAGACTGACCATGTAAGACTTGAGCAAGAACAAGACTAAGCCTGTAAGACTCTAGCGTCTTGCATCTATTTTTTTGGCAGTGATTTTTGGAATTTCTCATTAATTCTTTAGACATATTTTATAAATGTGGTTGGTCTTTACTATGGCTATGCTAATTCAACCTCAAAATATTCCTATTCTGATAGGCTTTTCTTTCCCGAAGTAAACTTTAATAAATATCAATAATCTAATAGGTAACTTCAAGTTTAGCAAGACTCTTGCTGCAAGACCAAGACCAAGACTGGGAGCGCAATGCTAGACCAAGACCAATGACAGGTGTATTGGTGCAAGACCAAGACTGGCTAAGTCTTGCTTTTGGGAAACACTAACCGACCTACAGTTAAACAAATTTTTAACATATTTTGTGCTAGTAATAACATATTACAAAAAGAGAAATAATTTATTTTAATTACTCAGTTATAACTCCATAGTTGTTTTAAATAATAATTATTTAATAAATTATTTTATTTAAAAGTTATTATTATTCCAAATTCAAAACGCTTAGAGATCTGCGATAATTTACTGATGAGTTAATACTAGATATTTAGCTTTAAGCTTTAAAATCTTTTATGTTAGTCATAAATAATTAAAAATACATACTCAGTTATAAGTCTGGAGGGATTATGTAAAATTTACCTACTTTTAAAAGATTTAGCATCCGTGAGAGATCCATGCTGACAAACTAATTTGGCCGGCTCATTCGAAGTGATACCATGAGCTCAGAGAATACTCAGGGTGAAATGGTACTTGTTCTGTGTTTTGCAGAGTGAGTGAGGATATCGGAGGACTTAAAAAAAGGAGCTTAAGAAAAAAACGCGGCGTAAAAAACCGGCAACACAACCAATGCGCGAATTGCGGCACGGTTGTTCATGGGCCGCGGCATTCACTTTACATGTAGCAGACCCACTTGCTCTATCCCCTATAGAATAAAAAAGGTAGGTATTTCTGCCGCGCGCTACTAGTCTGTGGCAATAGGTATTTCGAAACAAATACGACATTCGGACATTCATAAAACAGCATAGCTAAAATAGCCGGAAAGCCGGTCTGGGGTGTCCATGGGCGGATGACCGCTAGATGAATCTTCAGCTCGTTTATGTCCCAATATTTATAAAAAAAATATTTAAACCAAAATTACATAACTATAATAGATAAACAGTGCATTTTAAAACTGTTTCTAGTTTTAGCAATAAAAGATATACATTCCAAAATAAAATCGCTCAACTAAATAAAACGCTCCAATTCCACTCGCATAAATCAAACTCGAACAAACCTCATTCGAAACTCGCGAACGAAAATCTCCGCAATCAAACTTGAAACTTCCATTACTCGATTACCATTACCAACCGGCTCTCGAACAATGTAGCATTGATTTAATTTAACACGAAAAGAAAGTGACAAAAAGATGTCGAAGTAATGAGGGCGGGCGGAACCACCCCGCGCGTAGTACACTCTGGCCTTTATCGCTTTAAGCTTTGCATTATTTTGCTCTCGGCTTTCTGAGCGTAGAGGCAGGCTACAGGCGAGCTTAATTGAGTTACACTTTGAGAAGTCGACGCGACAATGTCATTATCTTGGGTTCCAGCGACGGTTCACTTTGTCAAATGCCTCGGTGTTCTGTTGTCATTGTAATTGCTGTTATTCTATTTCATTATGTGACACGTACTTTCTGTACGTGTTTTATCCGTTAACGTGCATACAACTTAAAACAACTTTAGTCTTAGGATTAATTTTTTTATAATATAACGGACAACGGAGCAGGTCTTTTATGGTAAGCGAACACTTCCCTACTACTGCCTATATTTAGCCGCGCTACAGTCCGCGCATTGGTTGTGTTGCCGGCTATTTATGCGGTACTTTTAAGGACCTCCGATATCCTCGCTCACTCAGCGAAACAGTAGAAGTACCGTTAGTTAGTAGAAGGACTGTATACGCCACTATAAACGAGCCGTTCTAATTAATGCATCATAATGGCTCTCTTACTGGTAAGACAGTGTTAAAACACTCGCCCAGCCACTGGTTAAGCCCTTGCAAAGACCTAAGAAATTATAATCACACCAGGATTCTAATCCGATACCACTGACTTTACCTTGGCTTACAAAACCGTTAACCGAGATTTTTAAAGTTTCTCCTCGTTTTTAAATGTATGTTAATAGCCTAGAAAACACAATATGCTCTCTATCTTTCTCGCTACAAATGTTCATGAGAAAACGAGACAAAACATCAATTGTTTCGAACAAAGATTTTTAAGTAAGATTAAGAGAGGTTAATAAAAGTTATAAGTCAAATATAATATATAATTTTCCTTAGTGTGTAACAACATTGTCTCTATTAGGGAGAATCGAATTGGGACAATGGTAAGCCTCGGGCAAGGGTTACTAATAACAGCTTGCCAACTTAATGCTTAAGGGGACGCCGATAATCGCATGAGAACTATGCGCCACGCATATTTGGTATTTATATTGTACCAGTGAATCTAGTAGACGTGCTCGATACACCACCTACCGGATCCAATTATGATCCTGAAAGCACTAAAAACATTACCACTCTATTATTGCAATCGGATAAAGAGCCTGAAGCGTAAAGTGAAGATTTCAGACGCTCTTGAAGTTACACCGCTTAAGCGGCGAAAAACGCCGGCTACACAACCAAAGCGAGGATTTTTTTGATGGCTACTCGCTGCTGTGGCTACACGCCATCGGCCTCATCTCAAAGCTCAAGGTTGCTCAACGAGCTATGGAGAGGGCTATGCTCAGCGTTTCTCTACATGTCTCACATATATACATAGGAGTCTCTTTAAATTTTTTTAGCCGCGACTAATGCAAGTACGTCTCCTGTTAGACACGAAACTGTTCCGTTTCAAAAGTCCGCCTGTGAGGCCGGATGGTGGCTCACTGATGTGAGGCTGGAAGTGAAGATGGATCCTCACCATCGTTTCTGGTAAAGACGGTTTATGCTGCCATAACTACACAGAATCCTGCTATCTGTTATGACTTTTTCCTCGATTCTATGAGTAACTATGCGTATGCGCGAAGTGGACTATGGAGTAGCTGTCCATGGGCGACGTGCGTTCTCTTAGCAAATAGAAGATCATCTGCTCCGTTGTCCGCTATAACATAAATTGCATGAAAATTCGTCCTTAAATAATAAATGATGAAAAAACTCGACTTTTCTATATCATATACCTATATAATAAACTGTAAGAAATTATATTTGAATCAAAAGATAAAAGATAAGATTTATCTTTAACATTGGAAGCTGTGACTTTAACTGGATAAAGAAACTAAACCCTTACTGATAAAATTTGCTAACATCAAACAGATTAAAGTCTCCATTTTGCAACAATAAATCGCAACATGGATGAGAGAGACAAAATATTTAAGACATCTCAAGAAAAATCAAATTATTTCACACGCATTTTTTCTATTGTATTGATTTCTTTAGATATATGTATTTTATAAAAAAAAGTCATACAAATAAGATCTGAGATAAGCGGTCCACTGTTTAGAAACGCTCTTAGTCCCAGCTACGGCGCGAGATCGTTGCCGGTCTTTTGATTAAAAAATATTTTTTTTTACATAGCAACGGTGGTAAACGAGCAGGTGGCTCACCCAGGGCAAGCAGTCCTCCACTCATGGACACCCCCAGCCCTTGCAGAGCCACGGGTGCATTGCCGGCATTTAAGGAAAATGTACATTTACATTCATTTCGTCTTAATAACAACAAGTAAACATCACGGTACGCCCGCCATTTAAATTATTACACCATTTCAATCCCACCGGAATTGATCACTAAACTAACAAACGTATGCATGGGTTAACCGGAAAAATTACAATTTCTAGGGTCGAATAAGCCCTCATTTGTATACTGTACGGTTGGGTCGCGTGGCGACGCGTGCCAGGTTAAATATTTAAAAACGTCTTTAAATTTGTGCGTAGAAAATGCCTAAAGGATTTTACTATCTCTCTTATCTCCTATCATATTTTACTAGTATATACTCTATCTTTAATAATATCTAGATAATCTTTTAAAATAGGTCCTTAATAATATTACACTTAGAGCTTGTTTCTTTCAACTAGGATAAGGGTCCCATATCCCCAGGAGCGCAGTCGGTGCATTGTCGATCATCAGGGGATAGGTATGAGACTTTTGTATGTCATGATTGCAGAAATTGTATCCTTTCAATAAGGTTTTTAGACATGTATACCTACAATGAGTAAACACTAGTGTACAAGATTTGATGAAAAAGAGATGATACCAGAGTTATAAGTTTGTAAATTTTTAAATGTTTGATTTGACCCAAACGGGAATTAATCATTTTGGTTGTCATAATAGGTTTATTAATACGAATTTTTTCCCTTTTGAATTTGTTATATGAAAAATACAATCAATTATTATTGTTTATTTTTTGATGAAAACGGTGGCAAACGAGTAGTGGGCTCACCAGAGATAAACATCCTTCCCTTGCAGAGAAACTGGTACGTTGACGGTTTTTTTTTTATACAATTTAAACAAATTATGGTGGTTCTGGAAGTTTCTTGGGCTGCCAAGTCTTTTCAGCGCCACCACATTTCGCACTATATACTACACAATATAATAATTTTTTTAATTTAAAATTCACAATTATTAAACTATTATAACCCTACAATTTTTTGTCGGTCATATTCAAATAAACAGTATCTACTTCTACACATCAAATTGACAACAATTAGTGAGCACTGTCAAAACATTTCTACGTCAGACACAGGGCGAATGTAGCGTGAGATATATGTTGACGCGACCCCAATGGCTCAATTAAACGGAAATTAATCATTTTGCTCGCTATATAGGTTTATTAATAACTAAACTTTTATTTGTTATTATTTTATTTCTATTTAGTTTTATTATTATTGAATTTGTTGTATAAAAATGCACACACTGGTAACCTTTCATTATATATTTAGATGATAGGTTAAAATATTTAGAATATTTTACTATGACATAGTGAACAATGGAGATGGGTCTCCTATATGGTAGAAGAACACCACAGTCCCCGCTTTAGTTGTGTTGCCGGCTTTTTACGCCACTAAATCGGCATTTCAGGTGCCTCCGATACTCTCACTCATTCAGTGAAACACAATACAAGAGTACAAGTACCGTTTTACGCTGATTATTCTGTGAGCCCGTGATTTCACATCGGAGGAGCCATCAGCAGACAATGCATCAGCATATTTATACATCAGCATAGCTCTCCCACGGAATCTTTTTGTTTCTTATTAAAATATATTAGTAAATGATAAAATAATAGTAATAATAGTAGTAATCCATTTATAAATGGAAGTCGAGTTAGTTTCACAATGAAAACTCAAGAAGGGCTAGACAGATTTTCTTACCTTTAGTATGGAGATAATTGACATTATGGATTAAGATATAAGATTATTCAACAACAAAAATACGTAGAATTTTTTTAATGTAAAGTTTTTCAGTTGTAGCGGACACAAGTGTTGTTGAGGTCTCATAATTGGACCCGATGCGTCTGCCGGGTCTGCCAGTTATTTTAAATTAAAAATCGTTTCTCTTACCATCTTTATTCATTCCCATAGAAAGACACTTCTTGAGTCTGCATGCTTGGCACTGATTTCTGTGAGCTTTGTCAACCACACAGCGGCCGGTGCCCGCTTGACATCTGTGGTAAAAATATATACACATGAAAAGAAATCTAATTTAACTCTAAGAATTTGTTTAGTCTTTGAATAAACTGTTATATTATAAGTTATAAGTTTATATTAAATAAAAAAAAATAATACAAATATTCATATTTAAATTTTAATATTAAATTGTAAACTTATACGATATTTTATAATACCGTATAAGCAGCGTAAAACACCGGTAACACAAACAAAACAATATTGTTTATGGATGGCGGCGATCTCTTACCATCAAGGACACCACTCTACCATATAAAAAAGTCGGCACACTTAAAATTTGGTTGAAAATCGGCGTTTTATAGTAAATCAAATTTTTAACCCTATTACGAAAGTTGCTTCACTCAAAACGCTATATCTCGTAAACTAAATGAAACGAAATGACATCTTTGGAAAAATAATACCAGCGCCGTCTCATGGACATGGTATCGACTTTTCAGCCTATCTAATAATACAGACAAAACAGTAAAAAATACATTACGAAAATGCTGTGTATGACGCAATTCCGTCTCCAAATCAATACCATAAGACGCTAAGGGAAAAGCAATCAAACTCCAATCCTAGAGGAAAAACTATTCGATCAAAGCAAGAAATTCTAAGATTAAAGATTTTCATTACGAGTAATCCTCAGTATAACAGGCTTAAGTCGCAGTGACATTTGTTGCAAAAGGAAACGAAATTCGTGAATGGGAACCCTTACTGAGTGTTTCGCTTATGTGAAAGAAATAAAAGCGTACAATTATGAGCTTAGACGGTTGCCAATGCATAGTCATGGATCAACTTTTTAATTTTCTCAATCTTTATTGGTCAGTGGGTAATACAGCAGGCGCGTCTCCTATATGCTTAGAGCTTACCGCCACCAGTAGACAACCGATAATCTGTGTTTTGGTTATGTTGCCGGCTTTCTACGCCGCTTGAACGCAGCGATGCACAGTATAAGCATTATTTCAAGTTTGTTTTCTGTATGCTTGTCGTATCACTACAGACAATACACCCCATTTAATATACACAATACTCAGCATGAAATGGTAGTTGTAGGAACCTACTTGAACCGGTGCTTCTAGTGTGTTTCTCTAAGTGAGTGAGGATATCGGAGGCCCTTAAAAATGCTGCTTAAGTGGAGTAAAAAGCCGAAGTCAAACAATGAACATACTGCGGCTCAGTTGTGCATGGGCGCTGTTCATTTACCATATAGGAAACTCACCTGCTCCGTTGTCCGCTATACCATAAAAATAAATAAAAGAGTCAAAAACTGTATTAAAACACTTGTCCGGCCACTTTTTTTCCGGCCACTGTCAACTCACACCAAAGACCGAACAAATACATTTTATTCGGACGGGGGATCGAAACCCATACCTCTCGCTTCGTAAAGACCATTTAGCTACAAGACTCTCAAAGTTACGTTAATTGAATAACAATAATATCAATTTTGTGTTAAAAAAGTAATTATTTCCTTTTCAATCATACGTGAAATAGATAATTTTATTATGTAACATCGCCAATCAAAACACTGCGCAGATTTGGTAAATCAATTTGTGCTAAAGAGCCACATGTCACACTTATGTCTGAGGGTCGACTATAATATTGAGGCCGAATTAATTGATAGGGGACGAGAGGTCCGAACGTTAAACTGTTCATGCTTACCCTTGCTGGGAATCACTTAGGTTCGTGAAATGATTGCTTAAATATATTATAATGACTGGATTAATTAATTTACATTTTCCTTTTTTCCATTTTCCATATTTCTCTATGATTAATGATTATATTAATTAATGTTTTTCCAATTTTCGAAAGCATTACAGTAATTTACAGTTAGAGATTTAACGAAGATCAATGTAATAACGGAAAATACAATGAACTAGAAGACCATGGCGATATTAATTTGCCTGTGAGCCTCGTAGATTAATGGTTTTAAAAGTGTTCCATGTGCAAGAGGTATCGGGTTCGAATCCCGGTGGAGACAATTATAATTTAATTTATAATTTATTCGGTCTGTGGAAAGGCTTGACAGTGGCCGGGCGGTTGTCTTAATACTGTCGCATCCGTGCCGGCTTTTTACTTTTAAGGATACTTTTAAGGGCCTCCGATATCCTTCTCACTCTGCGAAACACAGTACAAGTACCATTTCACGAAGAGTATTCTGTGAATAAAACCCATATAAATTACACTAACAAACCTTAATAATATTAGTTTTTTTTATGTTAATAACTCTTATTATTATTAAATATTTACAATTATATTATAATAATATTATAGTTTATATTATATTAGCTTAAAAGGCAACGCACTTAATGATAATCAAAGTTAAGAATAATTCGTCCAAGTTGCTCGCATGCTCTTTAAGTGTGGCATCTAAGTCCTTGTTTTTGAAAGATACCTAAAACATGAAATTTCCTTTGACTTTGACGTTTATGAGCGAGACAAAAGAAGCAATTCTAACAGAGTGAGCCACAGATGCAGAGAGAATTAAGAGCATGCTCAATGGATTAAGTGGAATCTGGTCCCCCATTGTCATATCTGCAGTTTTGTTACAGATGCGACAGCTTTTTGATAGGGATTAAGGGATTTTGCGTGTTTGATACCAGCGAGGGCACTTGATTTTTTGCATTTTTAGATTGAATTGTAACGAGAGTTGAATTGCTCTTGGAAAATAATTAAAATAACCGCTTTATGCAACTAGCCGAAAATAATGTTTAATTAATTGTAGGTATTATATATATATGTAAAGAAAAATATAGTTTTCTTATATTATGTATCTGTATGTTCTTATATTATGGTATGGTAGTGTGTGGTAAAATGAGATTGTAAAAATTGTGATTTGGGAACGACGTGGGAATTAAAAACATTAAATGTCGTTTCTTTTATTGCAGAGAAACTCAGTTGTGTTTTAAGTTACAGTTGTTCCAAATCACTACAAGCAAAGTCCATATTTTATATATATATTTTATTAGGGGCTTAGATGGTCATGTTGTTTTTAGACTAGGTGAACTTCTAGCTAGGTGATCTTATAAGCGAGTTGTGAGCTTCGATCCTCGGTCCTAGTGTAAAGTATTGGCCTAATGTAAGTTTTTTGGAATTCCTTTTAAAATGTTTTTTGAATTTGAATTGCAGTTCACACAGTGCTAAGATGCCTTAATTATAATAATCTGGTGAATGTAGCAGTAGCTGGGAAAGAGTTTTGCCACCATCGCAACATACGAGTGCAATGTTTTATATTATTTTCTAAAAACTGTATATTTATGAGGTTTTTATATATAAAATTGATGGAGTTTCAAGTATAAAAAAAGTTATAAATGTTGTTAATATTTTCAATAAAACTATTCACCATATTACTTGTGAATATCGTTCAAGCGGCGTGAAAAGCAAGCTAGTTAACCAAAGCACGGATTGTGGCGTCTTTGCTCATGGGCGGCGGTGATCTATTGCCATAGGATAAAACTGGGATAATTTCTTCATTTCTAAAAGCAAAGAACAAAATATTACAACATCAAATGAGTTATTTAGATAGATATAAAATTATCTACTGATAGAAGTTGGCATCTGTTTCATTATCGTACCTATAAATTCAATTATTGCAGAGCCTGTAATAGGTGAATGAGTATAGTTCCAAAAGTTATGTAAATGATAAAATAAATATAGGGTTTTTATATAATAAAATAAAAAACTATAATATAGGGTTCATATACATATATATATATATCGTATTAAAATACCGGCTCTTTCAAAACCCTGAGGGTTTTACTCTAGACTCTAAAAGAGATCCGCTTGCTCCATTACCCACTATGGAATCAAAAATATAAAGCTATCTTTAGATACATTATAGAGTATAGATTGATGATGATGATGATGATAGAGGAAAGATTGTGATGAGTAAAAAAATTCAAAAGTCGAAATAAAATGCATTTAATAAATTGGGTTAAAAAGTTACAAGAGTCGACACAAATGTGACACAGATCAAGTTAAGATGTTAAACACTTGTTTCAATAAAACGCAATTTGTCATTTTACCATTATATCATGAACAGAAATGTATTTTATATTTGTTTGTCAGAAATTACTCCACTGTTTTATAATGTCTATTACGGGTTTGTAAAGAATCCTTTTAAGAATCATATTTCTTTAAAAAATATAGGAAAATGAATGATGTATAATACATTATGTAGTTACAAATTAAATAGATTGAATTTAATCTCTAATTCATCATCATCAGGCTATCAAGTCCATGGCAGGACATAGGGCTCCTCCAAAGACGCCCACCTATTACGATCTTGAGCGATCTGGATCCAGCGGTTGCCTTTGACCTTCGTGAGATCATCTTTCCATCGCGTGGCAGGACGTCCCACTTTGCGTTTTCCGGTACGCGGTCACCTCTCAAGAAGCTTTCTTCCCCATCGGTGGTCGGTTCGTCGAGCGATGTGGCCAGCCCATTGCCACTTCAACTTACTAATACGGCGGGAATCTCTCATTGGTTTGATAAATATTATTCTCAAATTAATTTGTGTAAAAATAGCTGAAATCTGATTCTATGAAAACTTGTCCGCCATTTAAAGTAATTAAGACGGACGTAATAAGATTTAGGATGATGATTTTGACAGATAGTTGAGATGTGGTTTGATATGTTTACGAACCAATTCTATATAGATAGTTTTTCTCTATGGGCTGGTCATACAAACATACTGGCCAAACACATAATATACAGATTGTACATGTAAGATCTATCATACCGTGGTGGTCATGGTGACGCACTAATTGTGCCGGCTCACCACGGGCTCACTGAATAATAGTATGAAACACTATGTTATTTGTACTGTTTCACTGAATGACTGATGAATGAGGATATAGGAGCCCCGTGAAATTATACCGCTGAAGCGGTGTCCAAAGCCGGCAACATGAAGTGCGGATTGTGGTGTGGTTGTCCAAGGGCGCTAAAAGGGTCAACATTGTTATTGGGAAGACTTTTTCTATATCTTATGTAATATAACAGAACAAAAATTTACAGTTCA